>CATIWR010213674.1:0-12583 GCA_949677035.1 Omphalea diandra | reverse complement strand
GAATTTGATTCGATTTAATTCCAAAAGAAAATTACAAATTACCCCTAAAAAATTTAGCATTCAATTTTTCTCAAAGAATTTCATTGTCATTAAACAAAATAGTATAATTTGATAATAAAAAATTCGTTGTCTGATTTTTGAACTAAATTCATGAGAATTTGATTCGATTTAATTCCAAAATTATAAATTATCCCTAAAAAAATTTAGCATTCAATTTGTCCCAAAAAATTCAATTGTCACTTAACTGAATAGTATAATTTAAGAATCCAAAATCCATTGTATGATTTTAGAACTAAATTTAAGAGAATTTGATTCGATTTAATTCCAAAAAGAAATTACAAATTACCCTAAAAAAAATTTAGGATTCATTTTTTCCCAAAGAATTCTCACTTAACAGAATAGCATAATTTGAGAATCTAAAATCCATTGTCTGATTTTAGATCTAAATTCAAGAGAATTTTATTTGATTCAATTCCAAAAGAAAATTACAAATTACCCCTAAAAAACTATAGCATTCAATTTTCTCCAAAGAATTCAATTCTCACTTAACCGAATAGCATAATTTGACAATCCAAAATCCATTGTCTGATTTTAGAACCAAATTCAAGCAAATTTGGTTCTATTTAATTCCGAAAGAAAATCACAAATTACCCCTAAAAAAATTTAGCATTCAATTTTTTCCAAAAAATTCAATTCTCAATTAACATAATAGAATAATTTGATAATAAAAAATCAATTGTCTGATTTTAAAACTAAAATCAAGATAATTTTTATTGGACTAGGTTGGTTTAATCTAAGCCATGAATCTCTTTTGATCTTGACAATAGAGATTGATCAGTTCTAATATTTGCATAAGTGTTGTTTTGCAGATTATAAGTTAGATTTTTCATTGGAAGTAAGATGGTATTCAAAATCTCCAACAATGTAAAGATCATCCAAATTCGCGATGTGTGTATGTTAAATCGCAATCGCGAATGAATCATAAGAAATGATGAAGCTAGGCCAAAGAAATTCACGAGTTATTTCGTTGTCGCGAACCCTCTAAAGTCTGCAAAGCTTTAGTCACAAAAGAATTCACGGTGCGTGTCGCGCCATGGCTGCAACCGCAACTTTCATAGTGGCAATGTAGGGAAGCAAGGCCATACCACAACCTATCAGGTGTCTCAGGCATCCATTGAAAGATCAAAAATCGTGAGGGCAAAAATTTAGTAGCAACCCCGACTCAAGGAGTTGAAGCCTCCTACCAGACAGAGGAGTCCGTGGTCTCAATCACGCCTAAGACTTAGGCATCTCGCTACTGCGAGTTTTGATAGTGGTTAGAACACGACGACTATATTTTCCTAGATAACCAATAGAATTTAGCATTCAATTTTTCCAAATGAATTCAATTCTCACCTAACAAAATAACATAATTTGAGAATCCAAAATCGATAATCTGATTTTAGAACTGAATTCAAGAGAATTTGATTTGATTTAATTTCAAAATAAAATTACAAATTACACCTAAAAAAATTTAGCATTCAACTTTCCAAAAGAATTCAATTCTCACTTAACAGAATAGCATAATTTGAGAATCCAAAATCCATTGTCTGATTTTAAAACCAAATTCAAGCGAATTTGATTCGATTTAATTTCTAAAGAAAATCACAAATTAACCCTAAAAAATTTTAACATTCAAATTTTCCCAAAAAGTTCAATTCTCACTTAACACGGTAGCATAATTTGAGATTACAATAGTCTAACTTTAGACCTAAATTCAAAAGAATTTGATTTGATTTAATTTCAAAATGATAAGTTACCTCTAAAAAATTTAGTATTTAATTTTTTTCCAAAAAATTCAATTCTCACTTAACAGAATTGCATAATTTGAGATTCTAAAATCCATTGTCTGATTTTAGAACTAAATTTAAGCTAATTTGATTTGATTTGATTTAATTTCAAAAGAAAATTACAAATTATCCCTAAAAAAATTTAGGATTCAATTTCCACTTAATAGAATAGCATAATTTGAGAATTCAAAATCTATTGTCTGTTTTTAGGACTAAATTCAAGAGAATTTTATTCAAAAAGGCAACGACAAATTACGTCTAAAATAATTTAGCATTCAATTTTTTCCGAAGAGTTCAATTCTCACATAACAGAATAGCATAATGAGAATCCAAAATCTATTGTCTGATTTTTAAACTAAATTCAACAGAATTTGATTTGATTTAATTCCAAAATGACAAATTACCCCTAAAAAAATTTAGCATTCAATTTTTTACAAAAAATTCAATTTTCACTTAACAGAATAACATAATTTGAGAATCCAAAATCTATGTCTGATTTTAGAACTAAATTTAAATGAATTTGATTCAACTTAATTCCAAACGAAAATTACAAATTACCGCTAAAAAAATTTAGGATTCAATTTTTTCAAAAGAATTATATTCTCACTTAATAAAATAGCATAATTTGTGAATCCAAAAAGCATTATCTAAATTTAGAACTAAATTCAAGAGAATTTGATTCGATTTAATTCCAAAAGAGAATGACAAAATACCCCTAAAAAATTTAGCATTTAATTTTTCTAAAAAAATTCAATTCTCACTTAACATAATAGCACAATTCATTGTCTAATTTTAGAACTAAATTCAATTGAATTTGATTCTATTTAATTCCAAAGAAAATTACAAATTACCCTACAAAATTTAGCATTCAATTTTTACCAAATAATTGAATTCTCACATAACAAAATAGTATAATTTGAGAATCCAAAATCTATAGTTTCATTTTAGATCTAAATTCAAGAGAATTTGATTTAATTTAATTCCAAAAAAAATTACAAATTACCCCCAAAAAAAGTTAGCATTCAATTTTTCCCAAAGAATTCTTTTCTCACTTAATAAAATAACATAATTTAAAAATCCAAAATCCATAGTTTGATTGTAGAACTAATTTCCAGAGATTTTGATTCAATTTAATTCCAAAATTAAATTACAAATTACCCCTAAAAAAATTTAGTGTTCAATTTTCCCAAAGAATTCAAATCTCACTTAACAGAATTGCATAATTTGAAAATCCAAAATCCATTAGTTGATTTTAGAAGTAAATTCAAGTAATTCCAAAAGAGAATCACAAATTACCCCTTACAAAATTTAGTATTCAATTTTTCCCAAAGAATTTAATTCTCACTTAACAGAATAACATAATTCGAGAATCCAAAATCCATAGTCTGATTTTAGAACTAAATAGAAGAAAATTTGATTTGATTTAATTTCAAAAGAAAATTACAAAATACCCCTAAAAAAAATTTAGCATTCAATTTCCTAAAAAATTCAATTCTCACTTAACAGAATAACATAATTTGAGAATTCAAAATCCATTATTTGATTTTAGAACTAAATTCAAGCGAATTTGATCCGATTTAATTCTAAAGGAAAATCCCAAATTACCCCCTAAAAAATTTAGCACTCAATTTTTCCCAAAAAATTCAATTCTCACCTAACAACATAACATAATTTGAGATTACAAAATCCATAGTCCGACTGTAGAACAAAATTCAAGAGAATTTGATTCAATTTAATTCCAAAATGATAAGTTACCTCTAAAAAAATTTAACATTTAATTTTTTCCAAAAAATTCAATTCTCACTTAACAAAATGAAATAATTTGAGAATCCAAAATCCATAGTCTTATTTTAGAACTAAATTCAAAAAATTTGATTCGATTTAATTCACAAAGAAAATTACAAACTACCCCCAAAAAAATGTAGCTTTCAATTTTTCCCAAAAAATTCAATTCTCACATAAAAGAATAGCATAATTTGAGAATACAAAATCGATACTTTGATTTGAGAACTAAATTAACGAAAATTTGACTCGATTTAATTCAAAAAGAAAATTACAAATTACCCCTAAAAAAAATTAACTTTCAATTTTTCCAAAATAATTCAATTCACACTTAATAGAATAACATAATTTGAGAATCCAAAATTCAAAATCTGATTTAGAACTACATTCAAGAGAATTTGATTCGATTTAATTTCAAAAGAAAATTAAAAATTACCCCTAAAAAATTTTGCATTCAATAGAATTCAATTCTCAATTAACAAAATAGCATAATTTGAAAATCCAAAATCAATTATCTAATTTTAGAACTAAATTCAAGAGAATTTGATTCGACTTAAATCCAAAAAAATGACAAATTACCACTAAAAAATTTAGCATTCATTTTTTCTCGAAGAATTCAATTCTCACTTAACATAATAGCATAATTTGAGTATTCAAAATCGATTGCCTGATTTTAGAACTAAATTTAATTGAATTTGATTCTATTTAATTTCAAAGAAAATTACAAATTACCCCTAAAAAAATTAGCATTCAATTTTTACAAATAATTAAATTCTCACCTAACAGAATAACATAATTTTTTATTTTAGAACTAAATTCAAGAAAATTTGATTTAATTTAATTTCAAAAGAAAATTACAATTGACCCCCAAAAAAATTTAGCATTCAATTTTTTCCAAAGAATTATTTTTTCACTTAACAGAATAGCATAGTTTGAGAATCCAAAATTCATAGTCTGATTTTAGAACTAATTTCAAGAGAATTTGATTCAATTTAGATCCAAAATTAAATTATAAATTACCTTTAAAAAAATTTAGCATTCAATTTTTCCAAAGAATTCAAATCTCACTTAACAGAATAACATAATTTGAGAATCCATAATCCAATGTTTGATTTTAGATCAAAATTCAAGCGAAATTGATTCGATTTAATTCCAAAAGAAAATAACAAATTACACCTAACAAAATTTAGCATTCAATTTCTTCCAAAGAATTCAATTCTCAACTATCAGAATAGCATAAATTGAGATTCCAAAATCCGTTGTTTGATTTTAGAACTAAATTCAAGATAATTTGACTTGATTTAATTTCAAAATGACAAATTACCCTAAAAAATTTAGCATTCAATTTTTCCTAAACAATTCAATTTTCACTTAATAGCATAGTATAACTTGAGAATCCAAAATCTATTGTCTGATTTTATAACTAAATTTAAGCGAAGTTGATTCGATTTAATTCCAAAGAAAAATTACAAATTACCCCTAAAAAATTTAACATTCAATTTTTCCCAAAGAATTCAATTCTCACTTAACATAACAGCATAATTTGAGAATCTAAAATCCATAGTTTGATTTTAGAACTAAATTCAAGAGAATTTGATTTGATTTAATTTCAAAAGAAAATTACAAATTACCCCTAAACAAATTTAGCATTCAAATTTTTTTCAAAAAATTTAATTTTCACTTAACAATTAGCATAATTTGAGAATCCAAAATCCATTGTCTGATTTTAGAACTAATTTCAAGCGAATTTGATTCGATTTAATTCCTCAAGAAAATAACAAATTACCCCAAAAAAATATAGCATTTAATTTTTCCCAAAAAATTCAATTCTCACTTAATGGAATAACATAATTTGACAACCCCAAACCTATAGTCTGATTTTAGAACTAAATTTAAGAGAATTTGATTCGATTTGATTCCAAAATGACAAGTTAGCTCTAAAAAAATTTAGCATTCAATTTTTTCCAAAAAATTCAATTCTCACTTAACAAAATAGCATAATTTGAGAATCCAAAATTCATTGTTTGATTTGAGAACTAAATTTTAGCGAATTTTGATTAAATTCCCAAAGAAAATTACAAATTACCCCTAAAAAAATTTAGCATTCAATTTTTCCCAAACAATTCAATTCCCACTTAACATAATTGCTTAATTTGAGAATTCAAAATCCATTGTCTAATTTTAGAACTGAATTCAAGCGAATTTGATTCTATTTAATTCCTAAAGAAAGTCACAAATTACCCCCAAAAAAATATAATATTCAATTTTTCTCAAAAAATTTAATTCTCAGTTAATAGAATAGCATAATTCGACAATCCAAAATTTATAGTTTGATTTTAGAACTAAATTCAAGAAAATTTTATTCGATTTAATTCTAAAATGACAAGTTGCTCTAAAAAAATTTAGCATACAATTTTTCCCAAATAATTCAATTCTCACTAAATAGAATTGCATATTTTGAGAATCCAAAATCTATTGTCTGATTTTAGAACTAAATTTAAGTAAATTTTATTCGATTTAATTCTAAAAGAAAATTGCAAATTACCCCTAAAATAATTTATCATTCAATTTTTCGCAAAGAATTCAATTCTCACTTAACAGAATAGCATAATTTTAGAATCCAAAATCCATTGTCTATTTTTAGAATTAAATTCAGAATTTAATTCGATTTAATTCTAAAAGAAAATGACAAATTATCCCCAAAAAAATTTAGCATTAAATTTTTCCCGAATAATTTAATTGTCACAGAATATCATAATTTGAGAATCCAAAATCCATTGCCTGATTTTTGAACTAAATTGAAGAGAATTTGGTTCTATTTAATTCCAAAATGTCAAATTTCCCCTAAAAAAATTTAGCGTTCAATTTTTCTCAAAAAATTAAATTCTCAGTTACTAGAATAACATAATTTGACAATCCAAAATCTATTGTCTGATTTATAAGTAACTTTAAGTGAATTTGATTCGATTTAATCCCAAAAAAAAATTAAGAATTACCCCTAAACAAATTTAGGATTCAATTTTTTTCAAAACAATTCAATTCTCACTTAATAGAATAACATAATTTGAGAATCCAAAATCCATTGTTTGATTTTAGAACTAAATTCATTTGATCCAATTTAATTCCAAAAGAAAATGATAAATTACCCCTATAAAATTTAGCATTCAATTTTTGTCAAAAAATTCAAATCTCACTTAACATAATAGCATAATTTGAGAATCCAAAATCCATCATCTGATTTTAGAACTAAATTCAAGTGAATTTGATTCAATTTAATTCCAAAAGAAAATTGCAAATTACCCTTAAAAAATTTAGCATTCATATGTTGTCAAATAATTCAATTTTCACTTAACAGAATAGCATAATTTGAGAATCTAAAATCCATTGTTTGATCTTAGAACTAAATTCAATAGAATTTGATTCAATCTAATTCCAAAAGAAAATTACAAATTACCCCTAAAAAAATTTAGCATTCAATTTTTCCCAAAAAATTCAATTCTCACTTAACATAATAGTATAATTTGAGAATCCAAAATCCATAGTTTGATTTTGAACTAAATTCAAAAAAAATTAATTTGATTTAATTCCAGAATAAAATTACAAATTACCCCTAAAAAAATTTAGTATTCAAATTTCTCGATAGAATTCAAATCTCACTTAACGGAATAGCATAATTTCAAAAATCCAAAATCCATTGTTTGATTTTAGAACTAAAATCAAACGAATTTGATTTAATTTAAGTCCAAATGAAAATCACAAATTACCTATAAAAAAATTTAGGATTCAATTTTTCTCAAAGAATTCAATTCTCACTTAATAGAATAACATAATTTGATATTCCAAAATCCATTGTCTGCTTTTAGAACTAAATTCAAGAGAATTTGATTCAATTTAATTCCAAAATGTCAAATTACCCTTAAAAAAATTTCTCTAAAAAAATTCAATTCTGGCTTAACAAAATAGCATAATTTGAGAATCCAAATTTTATTTTCTAATTTTATAACTAAATTTAAGTGAAGTTGATTCAATTTAATTCCAAAGGAAAATTACATATTACCCTTAAAAAAATTTAACATTCAATTTTTCCCAAAAAATTCAATTATCACTTAATAGAATAGCATAATTTGAAAATCTAAAATTCATTGTTTGATTTTAGAACTAAATTCAAGAGAATTTGATTCGATTTAATTCCAAAAGAAAATGACAAATTTCCCTTAAAAAAAGTTAGCATTCAATTTTTCTCAAAGAATTCATTTCTCACTCAACATAATAGCATAATTTGAGTATCCAAAATCTATTGTCTGATTTTAGAATTAAATTCAAGAGAATTTGATTCAATCTAATTGGAAAAGAAAATTACAAATTACCCCTAAAAAAATTTAGCATTCAATTTTTCCAAAAGAATTCAATTCTCACCTAACAGAATAGCATAATTTGAGAATCTAAAATCCATTGTCTAATTTTAGAACTAAATTCAAGAGAATTTGATTCGATTTAATTCCAAAAGAAAATTACAAATTACCCTTAAAAAAATTTAGCATTTAATTTTTCTCAAAAAATTCAATTTTCACTTAACAAAATAGCATAATTTTAGAATCCAAAATCCGTAGTATGATTTTAGAACTAAATTCAAGAGATTTTTATTCAATTTAATTCCAAAAGAAAATTATAAATTACCTGTAAAAAAATTTAGGATTCAATTTTTTCCAAAGAATTCAATTATCACTTAACAGAATAGTATGATTTGAGAATCTAAAATCTATTGTCTGATTTTAAAACTAAATTCAAGCAAATTTGATTCGATTTAATTCCAAAAGGAAGTCACAAATTACTCCTAAGAAAATTTAGCATTCAATTTTTTTTCAAAAAATTTAATTTTCACTTAATAGAATAACATAATTTGAGGATTCAAAATTCATTGTTTGATTTTAGAACTGAATTCAAGAGAATTTGATTTGATTTATTTCCAAAATGACAAATCACCCCTAAAAAAATTTAGCATTCAATTTTTCTCAAAAAATTTAATTACACTCAACAAAATAGCATAATTTGAGAATCCAAAATTCATTGCTTGATTTTAGAACTAAATTCAAGAGAATTTGATTCGATTTAGTTCGAAAAGAAAATGACAAATTAGCCTTAAAAAAATTTAGCATTCAATTTTTCCCAAAGAATTCAATTCCCACTTAACCTAATAACATAATTTGAGAGTCCAAATCCATTGTTTGATTTTAGAACTAAATTCAAGAGAATTTGATTCGATTTAATTCCAAAAGAAAATTACAAATTACCCTTAAAAAAATTTAGCATTCATTTTTCCCAAAAAATTCAATTCTTACCTAACATAATAGCATAATTTGAGAATCCAAAATCCATAGTTTGATTTTGGAACTAAATACAAGAGAATTTGATTCAATTTAATTCCAAAAGAAAATTACAAATTACCCGTAAAAAAATTTAGCATTCAATTTTTCCCACATAATTCAATTCTCACTTAATATAATAGCATAATTTGAGAATCTAAAATCCATATTCTGATTTTAGAACTAAATTCAAGAGAATTTGATTCTATTTAATTTCATAAAGAAAATTACAAATTACCCCTAAAAAAAATTTAGCATTCAATTTAGTCCATCATAAACCTAATTAAAAAATTACTTATCAATTTAGCTAATATAATATTTATAATAATTCATATTTTAATTTATTTTTTAATATTTTTTATGGTCTACTTATCATTTATTATTACTGAGTTATAAGTTTGCTTTATGAATACAAATGCTTATGAATGCTATATTTATATATTTGGGTATTTTGCTTTGGTTGGATTAATAAATTCAATTCTCACTTAAAAATTAATATAATCTCATATGACTAAAGCGATTCGATCTAATTTTAAAATTTTAATTTTAATTTTTCTTAAGCAATTTAATTTAAAAATTTTCGTATCTGATGCCCATTGCTTGTGATAAATGAAAGTGAAATAATTAAGTTAGTGTTGGTCCAGTAATACATTTGCTTTCATGCCGCAAATTTATTTGTTCCAACTTCAAATTTGAAGAGAGAAGATTCTAAATTTGATTGGCTGCTATACATTATAAGTTTGTAAGCATATGTTCTCATTGCAATTTGTATCAATATTCATTAATAGATGAGATGAGTTACTCCAAGTTACTTGGATTGGATGTCCTTTTTCTAGCATCTTGCCATAACGAATCCAATGCAGTACACATATAATAACCCTGAATAAAATGTTCCTTGCTTTTCTTAAACGATGTTCGCTGGAATATTTCATCTCTTCTTATGGAAGGATACACATATAATAAATATACAAGTAACACCATAAGATATAAGATTTTAAAATTTTAGCTTTTTAAAAAAAAAAAATTATCCAGATAAAGGATAATAGAGCATAATTTGAATCGGAGTCGAATTCAACTATTTTTTTTAATTAATAATTTAATATTATATTATAAAATTTTAGTTAATTTTGTTATGTAAATGAATTATTTATAATTTATTCAGTACCAAATATGAAATATTTTTTAAATAAAATTTTATCTATATGTAGTAATTCTGAAACATGAACCAAGTAATTTAATTATTTTAAAGAATAATATATATCATTTTTATTGTACACAAAAAATTATAATTTAAAAAACTCAAATAACATTAATTAAATATTAATATAATAATTTTTTTAACACATTACCTTCAATTCTTTATAACATTGTATTATTTTTAAAATTAATAATGGTTTATTATAAAGAAAATTAATTAAATATAATTTAAAATCATAATAAATTTATTAGAAATAAAAAAAATCAATCATGATATTTCTTATGAATGATAATTTAATAAATATATTTTAATTTTTAAAAAAACTTTTAAAAAATCAAAGAGAAAATCCAGTCAATCTAAGTTAGATCAATTAGATCGGTAAATTTCGATTGAATTGATTAAATTTAATTTGAATTTCACTTGTTTCAGATTTAAAAATTATTTCACTTATTTTAGATCTAGAAATGAATCTAAATCAATCAAAGATTTAATTTCTAAATTTTTCAATTGAATTGATTGAGCCCGGCTGAGTTTTACAACCTTGATAAGAGCTTGCAATGTTATCCAGTACAGCAAAGTTTATTCGAAGTAGCATTTTGCAAATGTGACCCATTTTCATTAGTGAAATCTAAACTTAGAACTCATAATGCATATTCAAGTTTTTTTTTTTTTTTAGCATTAGAATATGTAATCATTTTCTTGAGATCACATGTTCTTTTCCATGATTAGAAGAAAAACTTAGAATTTATAACTCACTGTTCTATTAACCAAGAGGAAGATTTCAATCATAGCAAGATGCATAATCCCTTCATCTGGAGTGCAATTATTTTTATTAGTAACTCATTCTTCCGTATATTTTCCAAATTACTAAAATAAATTATACAATGATATATAGTTATGTTGCGTTGTTGGCAAAATATTAAATTATGTGTATAATTTATTAATTATTTATGATAATTTTATTAAAATAATAATTTATTAATTATTTATGATAATTTTATTAAAATAAAAATTATTTAAAATAATAAATAATTATATATAAAAATAAAATTATTATTTAGATATAATATTGTAATACAATATGTATACGAGATTGCAGTGTTATGAGATTTCTTATAATATACTATGAGTGAAAACTGTGAGATTTTGACTGATTAAAGAGTGTATAATATATTTTGATGAGTGATACTTTTGCTTGATTGCTTCAAAAAAAAAAAAAAAAGTGTATAATATTATAACTTGAGGCAGGAATCGATGAGCCAAATTATGGATTTCATTGACTTTCACTTTCCTTTCATACGGATTTTGTACATTTTTTATTTCATTAACTATTATCAATAAACGAAAAGTTAATATATGTTAATGAGCTAACCATCCTAATTTGGCTACTCTCATAAAACAATACTCCAAAAAAACATAAACCCAGAACAGGATACAAGCAAATTAAGGAGAATATGGAAATTTGGAACATTTATCATCCCTTTAGGAAATTCCTGCAAATCTTTTGCCAGCATTTCCTATCTGGTTCTGCTCTTTCTAATCCAAACTTGGCATTCTCAGCAAAACTCATCTGCAAAAATTTATTAGATATAGTCAACATATGTTCAAAATTTAATGTAATGTTATATATGCGCACACACATTTATATATATGTATATATATACCTCTATGCAGTTGTTGTTGAGAAGGCGATCGATGAGGTTATAAAGAATGTCTTTGGTGTACTCAGGATGACCTTGAATGCCCAAAATGTGATCTCCAATGTTGAACATTTCCACACCTGTTTTGTCTGAAAATGCAATTACTTCTGCTGCTAATGGAATTTCCCATACCTCATCTTGGTGGCACTCTATAATTGATAGAGAAGTTGGGATTTCACTAAGAAACCTGCACGATGATACATAATCCTTCACTATTCTCACTTTCCTTAGCCCAATGTCCCAACCACTGTACGCTTTTCCAACCTTACCACCTAATGCTCTGCACAGCACCTGCAACCAAAACCATAAATGCGTAAAGGTTAACAGTGTGAAATATCACATCAGTTAAATGTGTAGCAAAGGCTTAGGACATGTCGATAAAAAGAAAAAGGTGAAATAAATGACATGATGAAATGAAATACCTGGTGACCAAAGCAAATCCCAAGAATCTTCTTTTCCATGGCATCCAAAGTTTGCAAAAGGAAGCAAAGCTTGAGGATCCAGCAGTCATTGGCATAGGCGTCATAAGGGCTACCACTAACAACAAACCCATCATATTTATGAAGCTCATTAATGTCAGGAAACTCTCCTTCAACTACCCTAAACAAGTCCCATCTTTCACCTTCTTCACCAAAAGCTGCAACAAACACATTGAAGTATCCTCCATAAACTTTCTTCACATAATCAGAGTCTCTTGCTGCTAGCAAAAGA
>CATIWR010213645.1:0-19980 GCA_949677035.1 Omphalea diandra | reverse complement strand
TAGCCCAAAGCCTCTAACGTCAAAACCTCATCAAAATATCAACCCAGAATCTCCGTCATATGCTACCATAGCATATCGTGCGTTATCATATACAGATTTTGCTACTACACATAAATCTACTTTCCACCATTCTATGATATCCATGTATGGAACACTGACTTGTCTTGTCACTCCTTGTATCTAGTACGGTGAAGGTGGTGGTTCTTGCGATTGTGGACTCAAGGTGAAATTCGGTATGATAATCAAAATAAGGGAAAGTATGAAATTCTACTTCGTGATTTTTATCTTTGTCAAATATAGTCAAGTGAATTGTTTATTAGCAAAACTCTACTCTATGATATAATACTGTTTGCAAAGTGATAGTAGATCTATAAGTTTATTACATCTATCTGATCTGATACTAGATTTTATACATTATTTCAACTAATATGCATGCACACATAATTTTTCACTTTAAATATAAAATTTATTCTTTTTTTACTTTTTATATATATATATTTGAATAAATTTTATTTCTATCATTGTAGAATTTATTCAAATATATACAAAAGTAAACAAAAAAGAATAAATTATGTATTTAGAATGAAAAAATTCTATATCCAAATCTTAAATGCAAAATTAGTTGAAATAATTGACAAAATTTGGTACCAAGTCAGATGAACGTAATAAAATTACGGATTTGGTACCACTTTGGAAATAACATTATACCACAAAATAAAGTTTCACTAATAAACAAATCACATGATCATATTTGCCAAATAAGAAAATCACATAGTTGAATTTTATATTTTACCCATCAAAATATTTTGCATGATCTAAGAGGATTTCAAGAATGAAGGAATGTCTTGTTTTAAAGGGATAAATACATTACTCCCTAGTTTTCTCTTATTATACTATTTAGCCTTTCATTTTTATATAATTTTTATATATTATAATTTTTTTCTTTCGATGCACTGATAAAATTATATTAAATTAACATAAAAAGTCTATATTACTCTTAGTTCTTATTTTAATTTTCATCTTACATGTTGCTCCACTATTACCACCACCACTCATCTCCATTACCACAAAAAAGAATAAAATTTTCTCAAATTGGTTGCATTGATTGTTCAATTATATCAATAATATTAAATGAAACATTTTTTCCCCAATTGTTGCAGCAAGAGGCCATTGTCCTTGTAATTTGCTGGTTTAAGCAAATTATAGCTGCAAGCTAATATTAGCAGCGCCTACCACCTCCAAAGCATACCATAAGTCACCCACTCTCTCCATCACCCCTAAATTTCTCCATTAAAATTCTAAGATTTGAATATTCTCAACTTGAAACCTATAATAAATCATAAAAATTGCCCAAAAATAGCCTCAAAGAAACTAAGAAAACTTAATCAAAGTTAACAAAATTAGCACTACAATCTCATCCACCATGCCACACTCCCGATTCGACCTTGTCGCAGTCCTAGTTAAGCTGATACCATCATCTACCTCGAAGAAACTTCCTCAAATTAAAGTTTTGCCGCTAAGCCTCCTCCTTTTTTTACCTATCATCACCACCATCCTCTTTCTTCCTCGTATATGGCATCCCACTTTTCCTTTCCATGAAGTATTACTTGATTAAAAGCCTTAATACTTAATCCATCTTGCTTAACATTCTTTATTAACATAAAAAGAGTATTCTTTAACTCGAGTCATTTACCGTGATTTAACATATCATTTATTACATAGTTATTATACTTATCATAATTGACTATGAACTAATTGGGAAATCAAATCATTAATAAGACACACCCATACATCATAAATCAATAGCATTTACCCTATATAATGCATTCAAATGCAAATAAACCTTTTATTATAATTCCTTTTATTCTATAGTTTCATACCATCATAATGCATGAATTTAAATAAATTAGGAAGGAGAAGTAGTGGGATGCCATAAAAATAGTATTATGTACAACTTGCAATAACATTTTAAAATATAGTTGATGTCCTATATAACACTCTAGGCCTTCTTCTGCTCTAGATAGTTCAAAAACATATATTATACTCATCATTACAAACAAAAATAATCCTAAAACCTAACTATACTTGAAATATCATACTTATAACTTCTAGACATACCCATTATTAATCCAACTTCTAAATAACTCTAAAACATCTAAGGAAAGCTATTTGATGCACTAACTGTAAGGATTAATGAACACTTAGGTCAAACGTTTACCTAATTACAAGTGAGGTTTTCTTAATATAATTCTTCTTAAATCATTCTATAAAAGACAAAATCATCACTTACTCATTTTGAAAGATGGGTAAAAAATGAGTCTTCTTGGAGCTTGAAAAACACATTAGAAGACTTGGCCAACCACATAAATCTTAACGATAATAGGGTAAATCAAAGTATATCTTAAGTTAAATTAAATTGATTTGATATTTTAATAGGTGATTTAGGTGTAGGAAACTTAGAATTAAATGAAATGTTAAGTTTCAAACAGAGGTAGTTTTAAAGAAATGAGCTTGAAATAACTCTTTATATAGGGCTGACAGGTTGACATGGTTGTGTTTCTAAAGACAAGCTTTGTTTTACTTTTGCTATAGTTGTGGCTTTAGAAATACAAGATATGGAAAAATTCCTTGTAAAAATGGTTGTGGCTATTGTATGATTTTGGCTTAAAAACACACTTGTGTTGATGAAGATGTCATTGATGTGGTTTCACCTACTCATGAAACATCTAATTTTTTTTGTTAGAAATACAATTATGTAAAACTCCTGAAATATGAACCTCAATCTTACGACATATTTCTTATTTCCTAAACTTATCTAACTTATCTACTAACCATTCTAACAACTCAAGACCTACTCAAACAAGAATAAATACATGTGAAGGACATCATTCTTACTCCTTTGGTGAACATGGAACAAGTACATGGTTGGAATAACATAAATAAATTTAGTGTTACAAATTAATCAAATGAAAGCTTCAATTCTTTTTTCCATTCTCTATATATTATTTGTTCTTGCTCTTCCCCTTTTCGTCTCTTTCTTTGCTTTATTGTAGTTTCCATTACTTCAACCCCATTCCTTATACTTTTTTTTTAAAATTTTTGAATTCTACATTTATATTTTCATAAATTGAATATCAAAAAAATTGATGTTGAAAGAAAAATAGATAAATCTCAATTTATATTTCACCATCAAAGAAAATAAAAACTTAAAACTTTATTTGTGGAATTTGAGGGCTTAGCTAGTATATCTGAACTATTCAACTTACCTCCACTAAAAAATGAAATAATAACAATTACCCTGAAAAATCATGAAGATTGAAATTCCAATTTTAATTTATTAATACCCATGCAATTCCAATTTTAATTTATTATGACCCATGCCACTTTCTTTTTTGTCTTAGCATTGACTGTTAATCTTTTAATCAATTATAACCATAGTTCAATTCCTATGATGTTGCACTTGCCTAGGCTCAAATTACCAAGCATATATTTTTATACTTTAATAATCTCTCCTTTCTCAAATTTATAATTTCAATTTACATTAGTTGATACAATATAGATATGAATAAATAATTTCTAACTTTAATTTTTATGGTTGTAATCACCAAGAATGAGTGAGACAAAGTGAAGAAATGCATAAATGAATGAACAAATATTTTTCTATTTCTATTGATTTATTCAATTAAGGTACTTTTGGCATGCTTATTTTTATTTTAGACTTTGACTAGGTTTTTCTTCTTTAACTAATAAAAAATGCTAAAAATAAATAAAGGATGTAATAGTGAACTAAAGAAAAAATAAGGAACCTTTTAATTTGATTTAAAAACACAAGGATCAATTAATGTAATAAATCAAGATTCGAGGGAAAATAATAATTCAACCATGTTGTTTTTAATGTATAAGGCTAGTTGTTATTCATTTTCACAAGTATTATATATTTTTCTATCAGTGGAAACCCAAATTCATTTAAGTTATTTAGTGTAACGTTGGTTGGTATAATTCTTAATGTCAGTTAGGAGTGTGTTACATAATTGTACTAAAAAATATCTTTATTTTATAATATAACTTTTTTAGAAAAGAGACTATTAAAATTGATTCAATCAAAAGCAAATCATTTGCTACATATTCTTTCAAACTCATCACTAGCCCATCAAAGGTACTTTAAGTTTTTTTTTTTATGGATTTTTTTTAAAGTTTGATTCTACATTGCTTTAGTTACTTAAAGAAGTTTATGTTTGAACTTTTTATTTTTCTCTTAAAATGTACATATATAGATGTATATGTGTATCTATCTATGTGTGTGTGTGTATAAATATATATTATGAACTAATTGAACCATGATGTGATAATAAGAGCCAACACAAATGGACTAGTCATCAACCTCCTAACTCATCTTAACAATTCAAGTGAGTTGTTTCTTCTTTGATTAGTTTAATAAAATGGGCCCCCTTAGTATATGCAAGGAAGGCTTATCTACATGCGAGGTAAGTCCATCATCATCTATTAGTAAGGTGGTTTCCTTATCCATAGAGACCTCCTTACTTGTTGAGTTCAGACATGATATTATGTATGACCAATAAGCAATAATCACTCCTCACCTCTATCTAACCTAACTCCTACCTTATCATCTCACACCATACATATGTCGACCTAGAATAGATCACACTACTAGCCTAATACAAATAAATTTAGTATTAATCTAAGATTGAGATTATACATTCTAAATAAAAGCCCAACCCTTAAATCATAATTATAAATAATGATAGAATATGAAGATTAGGTAGCTTTTACAATAGCTTATCATCTTTTTCTTTGGCTAAAAACTATCTTAGGCAATAAGGTCTTTAACCTTTTGCTCTGATTCAGACCATGCACTAGTTTAAGCATTAGAGTTTCTTTAGTAGACCTCTCTTTAGTGTTTCATCTTACTTGTTCTATATTATATACTAAGAAATAAGCTTATATGTTCTACTTATTAGTAATAATTGATTCCACCTACATCAAATTAGCATTAACTATAGGGATATAAATTATCATTAAGCTAAAAATACTTTTACACTATGACTCAACATACTAATAATCCATATTCATCCAATTGTGCTAATCTATTTACTATGGATATGAGTGTCTTTAACCCATAATGGATAAAAATCAACCAAAAAATGATTGCTTCTAGTAGAGGTCAAACTCATCACCAAAACATTCAAGAAATCCACTCAATAATTAGGTTGCTTATTGGAGCAATCCTAATAACCACCTAAAATAAACACTTACTTAATATTAGGTTAAATTGCTACTTTGATGAGTAAATTTTAGAAAAGCAAAAATCTTTAAGTCTAAGTAAACCTTAACCCATAATCCTTTATAACTTTTTGCAAATTTGTGAAGTTCAAAAGGAAAGGAATATATGCCACCACCTAAGTATAAACTTTTAGCTAAATATGACACTAAAGATAATAGACCTGTCGCCCTATGCATGAGATCCCTAATTGAAATAATTAGGTAACAATTTGGTAAAAATACTAGCCAAAAAAGGAAATTAGGCTTGAGAAAAGGTAAGAGAGTTAGCTACTTGCACCTTAACAAAATGGTTGATAAGAGGCAAAGACATGAGAAAAGGGATGAAAATAAAAAGTTTAGAACATTCGAGAAAGACGGTAGAGCACACTCTTATGTAAGGTTGATAAGGCATTTGAAAGACAAGCTAGTTGATGACTCCTATATGAAATAAGCTAAAATGATGGACTAAGTAAATGAGACATTGGATAAATTTAAACTATAATGAGCAAGGGGAAGAAAAGGTGAAAAGGGTTTAGAATATAGAATTACTTTTTGTAAAAAACAATACAAGATGCAAAATATATCTTACAAGTTTAAATTGCTTTCTTTGGATCAATACATTGGAATCACTAACCCTAATGACTATATGGATAGTTACAAAATTATGATGGAACTTCAAAACTTGTTTAATGCTATTTTACATAAATTATTCCCTAACACCCTAAAACAAAGGTTAATCAAGGCCCACTTTAACAACCTACCACTAGCCAATATAACCTTTTTCTTATATGTCACCTTGAAGTTCATTAATAAGTTTATTATTAGTTTTCCAACTATGGTAAATACCTATCATATTGAAACTATAGTGCAATAAAAGGAAGAATCTATTAGAGATCATATGGCCTAGTTTTGTAAAAAGGCACTATAAGTACCTAACTTAGATCAAGTTAAAGCTAGTGAAATCCTCATCAAGGGTATGGATAGAATTAGCTTTTTTTAACTCATTCATCAAAATTCCTTTAAAAACCTTATTTAACCTAATGATGTAAGCTCAAAAGTAAATCAAATCAAATGACAAGTGGGTTAAAAGTAATCTTAGGCATAACAACATTGAATATCATCAATTGATGTTTGAAATTGAAAAATCAATGGTTCCTCAATTAATTTATTAAGTAGTTTTAGCAAAATGATTAAGTAAGAACACAACTAATTGCTAAAAGAAGAGGCTAACTTCATAAAATCATATCACCTTTCTAATGAACTGTGGGGATCATGGGATGATTAATATGATAATAAAGGTGTAGCATCAAGTGGTTAGAGAGTTTACGTGAGGAAAACATATACATGACAAAGTAGGAGAGCATAGATGTGCACTAGAAGAATATATAGATTGTTATTCCCTCTAGAGGATTTAGGTGACAACCTAAGAGGATATTAAGCAATCAAATGTGTCATAAAAAATTTTATAATCAACGATTTTAATCAGTAATGGTAGTGTTATTAACTTAATATTGGTCAATGCATTTAAAAGAATGAAGTTATTAGCAGAAGGCTTATTGCCTTTAAAATTTTTAATAAAAGAAGTTACGACCATATATTATCAATCTTCAAAGTTACTAAATTGCCCATCATGCTCATACAAGCTCTGCTTAGTAAAATATTATAGGTCACCTTCATTATTGAAGGCATTCCCTTCCTCTATAATGTAATATTGCATTGAGCTATCTTGTATGACTTTTGCATATCCATTTGCATAAGCTTTCTAATAATGAATATTGCTACTAAATGCAATTTATCAATCATTTATTATGAACAAATGATATATAGAGAATGTTATAAGTTGTTTTTATAAAAGGAGAAATTTGATGTCTATGATGGACTAAACGTGTTTATAGTATACTTAGTTAATGTTCAAAGTGATCTAGTTAAATAGAGAACTAAGCTACTAAATGCAAATTGTACTAAGCTACTGAATGCAATTTGTCAATAATTGAAGGCGAACAAATGATATGTAGAGAATATTGTAAATTGTCTTTATAAAAGGAGAAATTAATTATGTAAGATGGACTAAAGGTATTTGTAGTATACTTAGTTGATGTTCAAAGTGATCTAGTTGAATAAAGAACTAAGTTAGTTAACTAGATAACTTGCTTCCTTTTATGCCCTAAAATGGAGAAAAAGTTATTCTAAAATATTGCATATTTGAAGAAAACATAGAAGGAAATTATAAAAGAGTTCTTGCTTGCTCACTTGGAAAACTTTTCTTGGCAAGTTACATATATTATTAAAGTTGATCCATCAGTCATAACTCAAAGCTTGAAGATAAACCATAGGTCATGTTAGGCTCAAAAAGGTAGGCAATTATTAATAAAGAGGTTTAGAGATTATTGAAAGCTAAATTGATCAAGAAGGTGCAATATATATAATGGCAAACAAACATAACAGTTATAACGATATTAGATGGAAAGTTGAGGGTGCATGTAAATTTTACTAAATTAAATAAGACATGTCTTAATGATTCTTTTCCTTTATCAAAAGATGTATATAGACTTTACATAACCTAAGCATGGGTATCTTACCTTACTGGATGCCATCTAAAGGCATCAACCTATTAAAATGAACATTGAGGATGAGCAAAAAACTTCTTTCATCGCTAAACTAAAGACATACTACTATAAAGTCATATTGGTTGGGTTATAGAATGTTGAGAAAACTTACCAACAACAGGTTAATAAAATCTTCTAGAGTGAAATAAGTTTCAAGCTTAAGCCTTATATGAATGACATGATCATTAAGAGTAAGAGTTTTGAGTAATACATGGTTGACCTAGAAAAGGGGATTAATTTGTTGACTAACCATGATATAAATTTAAATCCAACAAAATGTGGAGGAAATTTTTTAGAACATGTGGTTAGTAATAAAGGCATAAAATCGAATCTAAATAAAGTTCAGAAAATCATGCAAATGACTTTTCCTTGCATGTATTAAGGATGTTCAAAAGCTAATATAAAAGATAATAACATTAAGCATATTCAAGTCTAAATGAGTAGATATGTACATTTTATTCTTAAAAAATGTACTTTCTATTCTTCAAAATGTTTAAAAAATGAAAAAAATTTGAGGGCACTAAAGAATGCCAAAAGGCCTTTGATGAACTAAAAGATCACCTCAACCGACCCAAAATCTTAAATAGATCACTTTTAGAATGACATGCATCTAGCTTGTTCATACCATACTATCAACATTATAATAATCAAAGAAGAGACTGAATTATTAAAAGTAGTATAGTTTATGAACAAAGTGTTGTAGGATGCCAAGATGAGGTACTAGCCATTGTAGAAATTGGCATACTCATTAGTTGTAGCAGTATATAAGCTGACACTATCTCTATTCTAACCAATGCATGGTGCTAATTAACAAACCCTTGAAGAAGATCTCTTATAAACTTAAAATATCTAAAAGAATAATAGTGTATGATATAAAGTTAAACGAATATAAGTTACAATATTGATGAAGTAAGGCCATTAAAGCACTAACTTTAGCAAATTTCCTTGTATAGTGAGACTTTTCCACTATATATGTAACTAAAGAGATCATGTTGAATCTCAATATTCTTTTAAAACTATATCCTTATTTGAATGAAGCCTTCTTTGTAGATGGTCCTTCAAGTTCTAACCATGAAAGAGATAGAATTAGCTTATAAGGCCCATATAAGCTCTAATTTATAAATGCCTTAAGATTTAAAATCCCTATAAGTAACAATGTAACAAAGTTTAAAGCACTCCTCCTTAACTGGCTAGCCTACATAGAATTAGCTTTATTATACTGCATAATAAACTTTAATTAGCAATCAATTAATATGATAGGACTTACTAGACTAAAGTGGCAATGTATTGCTAAAAAGTGAAAAAGTAAATTATCAAGTTACAAGTATAAGAAGAGCATATGATATTGTCTTATATCCTAAAGAAAAAAAATGTTTGAGTTAATACCTTGAATAAGTTTGTAGTTGAACTTCCTGGTTAGATATTCATTGAAGTGGTGAAAAGCTCCCTGATAGTTAAAAAATATATCATAGCACTAATCTTTGATACGCTAAGCTAGATAGATCTTATAAAATATAACTTGAAAGATGAAGCCTTTCATCAAATCATAGGCTAGCTAGTAAGATAACAGTTCATAACTTTCACATTACCTTAATAGAAAAGAGTTGCACAAAAGAGGCTATTCACTCCCTTTACTTAAATGGATGGATGGAAAGGAGGTGAATTGTGTAATATAAGAAATGCATTAAGGAATATATATTAGTAGGAAAGCTTGGTTGCAAAGATAATTAAATAAG
This sequence comes from Omphalea diandra, assembly GCA_949677035.1. Lineage (NCBI taxonomy): Eukaryota > Viridiplantae > Streptophyta > Magnoliopsida > Malpighiales > Euphorbiaceae > Omphalea > Omphalea diandra. The sequence continues at coordinate 10,358 of CATIWR010213645.1, read as the reverse complement.
GGTACTATTAGCCCATCATGAAGGAAGATTCTATAAAATTCATAAGAAGGTGTCGAACTTGCTAATGCTTTAACATGTACCAACGATTAATCAAATACCATAAACTTACCTATGGCCATTTGTTTCATAAAAAATGGATATCCTGGTTCCTTTTCTTTATACCTCTAAATAGAGAAAATTCCTGTTAGTTGCCATTAACTATTTTATCAAATTGGTAAAGGTTCCGCTTTTACGTACCATCACTAAAGAAAAAGTGGAAATTTTTTATAAAAGAAATTATGTGTATATGTATGGGATACCTCTAAATGCTTAATCTTAAGTGATGAAAAACAATTTGACAGTTCCCTTATTTTTAATTTCTATGGAATCCTTTATATTTTCATAGATTCTTTTTACTACCATATCCTTAAATTGATGACCTAGTATAGGTCATTAATAGAACAATCTTGAAATAATTGAAGAAAATACATGAAAAGTCTTAGATAAGTTATATAATGTATTTTGGGCTTACAAGATGACACCTTAAAATTCAACATTAGATATGTCATTTATCCTTACTTATGGCTTGACGTAATGGTCTTAATTAATATAGAAATGAAAAAACTCACATTGTAATATTATAATGAGCAGGCTAATGAATAAGGATTAAAATCAATTTAGACATAATAGATGAGTTAAAAGAATAGGTAACTATTAGAGGAGTTAATTTCTAATAAAGAATATGGCTAAAAGGTTACATGATACTATAAAGAATGAAGGTGAAAACATAAAAAAGGCCATATAGAGTCATTTCATTAGCCGATCTACCTACAAACTAGTTAATTTGGATGGGAAGTCATTCTTTACACTTGGAATATAAAGAACTTAAAGAAGTATCACTTCAAAAGAATTGTACTATCTTTAATCAGTTATACTTAAAAATTTTACATGATAAATGAAATGGCTAGCTTTCTCAAAAGCTTTTCCCTTCTTCTTCTGAATACTAAAGTTTAATGCCTGCCATAAGCAAATTGCTTTTGTTGTAAGTTGTCCTAAAGTGATGCAACTAAACACCTACCTAAGTTATACATGACTGCTCCTATAATTAAGTCCTCATAAAATGAGACAATTATGCCTTAATGCCTACCTAAGTTTGATACAACTTACTTTTACTATTGTGTCCTTCCAAAGTGATCCAACTAAGGCTTAATGCCACATAAGTCTTGCGTAACTTGTTGTTGTAGTTAAGTTCTCATAAGTGAGGTAGCAAAGGCTTAATATATTTGATTTGATTAACTCTTATAATTGTGTTTTCCCATATAAGGTTACTTCAACTAAAGGCTTACCAAAAAGATAAAGGAACTTACCTATACAACTTGAATCCCTTAGTTAGTCTTTTAAAATTCAAAACATTAAAGGGTAAGAAATTCTTAGTCCTTAGCAAGAAACAGACTTTTATAGATAATCCTTAATGAAAAAGTCTTTAAACCTTAAAGTGAGTATATAGTTGAAAACTTATTTAGTTAAAGTAATAATAAACACTCATTTAGTAGATTTCCTGGTAGATAGAATAAGTCAATTATTGATAATCTAACACACAAGTTAAGCAATATAAAAAAAAAAAACTTAAAAAGTGCATAGAGAAAATAAAAATTTCACTAAAAAGGTTAAGATGACCTAGTATATGACTACATCATATGAATAAGAAAAGTAGAAATTAAAATATGTATTAGGAAAAAAAAGAAGAAAAAAGTATTTAATGAAGTTAAGGAAGTTATGTTAAAGGAATTTCTAGTGAAGGAATGCTCTGTAATGAAGAAATTTTCTAGGGATAAGGAGTGTTTTCCACTAGTGGGATGTCCCTTGCAAGAATAGTAAGATAGACTAAATAGATGTTACAATAGCTATAAATTGATTTTGAGAAAATGCAAAATTACTAATCATCTCATTATAATAGAGCTTTCTATTAAATTACCTTATACTTAATAATTAATCCCTTTTCTTAGTGATAGTGTTACGAGACTCCTCTCTAGAAGCATTCTAGCCTTACAATAGGTTGAGTTTCTCATTATACTTCTCAAGGAAAAATAATGAGAAAACATACCTCTTGTTTAAAACCCATACGTCTTTTAAACTTTATGATGGTCTAAGTGTGCCTATCCTTAAACTTTTTAAAAAAGGCAAGTGAGTAAGCCATATCTTATAAAACTCTAATGCTCCTTAAAATAGGAAATGGCTTATTGTAAAAGGCCTAAAATATGTATCTAACCTAATGAGCAAGGAAAAGCTCTAACTTTTTATAATCAAATGAGGGAACCACCATTAAAGTACCCTTATTTTTGGATTCAAACCTTTTATAGCTGTTTAATCTATTCCTCCTCTAGTGTAGTCTTTCATTTATCTTTCACAATAGCTTTATACCTAATAAAATTAAGTTACTCTTCATTCTCCTTATCTGTAGATTTCAAATTGATTGTTTAGATAAAGGAAGGTTTTTCTTATGAGTCAACTTAGGGCATTTACTAGGCTCCTCAATTATAATGCCCACTTTCTTTGTTCCAACCTTTTTTAGGCTTTTCCTTTAACCTTTTTGTTAGCCTTTTTAGCTCTATAAGTAAATAAGATAGAGGGAACATGTTTAGTTGCTACTTTAACCTAAGGCTAGGGATGTCTAGCTTATTTTTCTATGTCATCTATAAGGGCTAATGTCAACTCCCTAATAGTAGGTAGCCTATCTAGTTATGGCTTACTGGGCACTTTTCCTTTGTTTATCTTAACCTAAAAGCTTGAAGGAAACTTTTGACTCCATAATAAAGGGATTTAGATGAAGGATTAACTCATTTAATCCCTTCTTAATTGTTTAGCTTTATGCCTTGCCAAAAATGATTAGGATATCAAAGGCATCTTAGTGGTTATAAATAGATAAAAGAAAGAATAAAAATAAGTCAAAATTCAAAGCCAAAATATAAAAATGCATATTTTTTTTATAAATATTTGCTACCATCTTCTTTAAGGGTTTTAACAGCCTTGAGCATGGTAACATCAAATTGATCATTTTATAAAGTCAATTTTATAGTGTTGTTCATTCCATCCTTAACATATTCACTTCTCTTTGTCCTTCTTTGATGATTGGGTGTAAGCCACACCAACTCAAAATCTTAATTTCTTCCTAACTATAAGACCACATTTGCCACCTTGTGGCTCTACCAATTATGTTTCTTATCCCATAAATAAACAAATAGCTTGCACTTGGGTTAAGTTAGGAAACGTCAACTGCTCTCAGATTTTTTAAAGGTGGAAACAAAACATAAAAGTGGGTATTTTCTATAAGCAGGACATAGAATCTCAAAGTAATAAACATTAAGAATGGAATTAAGGATAAACATTATAGGATTCACTTGGAACTAATTGAGCAATACAATCTCTCTTGTTATACTAACTCTATAAGATTTCCACTATCTCTTTATTTTCATAATCATTTTCCTTTCCTTAGAATCTTATAGGTTAAGTACTTATCCTTTGTTGATAATTTAGAAGGAGAAATTGGGCTAACTAACTACACATGGTTGAACAGGTGATCGAAGCATTTAGTTTTTAAGGATTTTTTTAAGAGTTTCATACTTTAAAGTTCTTTTCTTAAGGATAAAGTTGATCCTTTATGTCCTATTAATAGTTTTATTACTACTTAGTTTTTTACCCCATTTACTATGACGTCATAGGAAAAAGTGGAAGAAGAGGAATTCATGCCTTTAGAAAAGATGAAGGGATTTAAGGAGATGAAGGTAGAAAGCACTATTGGTGTTTGGCTAAAGAAAAATAGAGAATTCAAATACTAAAATGGTGAATCTTTGCCATGACATGCTCTTATAGGCAACTGCTTAGCAAATCTACGATAAAGGAAAATCCAAGGGACACATGAAATTTATTAAATGCAATTATTGCCTTTATGACATATAACATGATTACAAAAGAAACTTGAAAGACATAGGCAACATGTTATGTATGGCAAGGTGTTAGCCTTTACTTTAGAATTGTAACCCTTAACTATAGTTTAAAATTTAAAAACTAGTATGGCAAAAAAGAGGGAAAATTTAAAAATCTTTGCTCATGAAAACTTATTTAAGAAATCTCTATATTTCCAACACCTTGAATAAATCTAAAAGAGAGTTAGAGTTAGAGGCAACTGATATAGGTCTTAAAAAGGACCAATGGAACTATGACAAATGACAATGAGCACTAACATAAATGAAGAAGTCATCAACCTCCCAACTCACCTTAAAAATTTAGACAAGTAAGTTTTCCTCGACCATGCTCATAAAATATGACTTTTTGCACACAAGCAAAGTGCGCTTTCTCATCTACACATGATGTAACTCTCTTCCTCCATTAACAAGGTGGTTTGCTCGTCCATCACCATACCCTTTTCTATTGAGTTTGGTACATGATGGTTCAAATGGCTACCCAACCATAAATCAATTCTTACCCTTACCTCACCTGGTGTAGCTCCCACCTCATCATCTCCCACCACACACATGCTGACCTAATTTGTACCACTAATCTAGCCTGATATAGATAAAACAATAACAATTTAAGATTGTTGAGTTCACACATTCTAGCTCATATATATCAAATCTCATGTGTGTTTGTGTGTGTGTGTGTGTGTGTGTGTGTGTGTATATATATATATATATCTTCTCATCTTTTTCTTTTATTAAAAACTATCTTGGATGACAAGGCATCTAAATTTTTACTCTGATTTGGATGATGCACTAACTTGAATATCATAGTATCCTTATTAAAACCCCTTTCTAGCACTCTACCTTATTTGTGTTGTCTTGCTAGCTTATAAATCAGCTTGCATATACTGCTAGTCAACAATCACCTATTCCACCTATACCAATATATAAAATAAAATTATTTTTAAAATATTTCTATAAGATTTCATATGTTTTACGAAATTCTTAATTTTTACTAATTTTTTCGAAAAAAATTTTAGTATATTATGAGTTCTACTGTGGTTTGTTTTTTCTATGCTAGAACATGAGAAGGATTTTTTTTTTTGTTTGACTATCCATATTATTTCACCACAAACTAAGGATGCAAATTAATTTGCTATATGGGGCAATATTAATGTGATTAAAAAAAAGTCATGACAAGACTTAAGTATCTTTGAGAAAAAGAGAGGAACTCAAATATAAATAAATACAAGAACATATATATTTTTTAAATATTTTCTATTTCTATAATGAATTAATATCAAATGATTTGTACATTTTTTATACGTTGTACTTGAAAAATTTTTGAACTTTGCATTAACTATTATAATCTCAAATTTTCAGTTTTTAACAATTTGATAATGATTCTATAATTTTGTTTGCATTTTCACATGATTTGTAAGAAAAAATTACCAAAAAAAATTGATATGATATGATTTTTATGGGTTAATTATTCTGAACCTTCTGACGTTTGTCATATATAACTAAGTTGTCATTCACTTTTTAATATTATACTAAATCATCCTTCACATTTTAGCCCATAACACTAAAAGTTCTTCTACTAAATTTACATGAATGTCGTAAGTAATTTTTAATGTAATGAGACAAATGTGAGAGATAACTTAGTATAATATTTTATAAAGAAGGAGACGATTTAGTTAAATATAATAAACACTAAGGGATTTAGAGTAATTAACCAAATAAAATACAAAACTTACTTTTGATTGGATTCTCTTAGACTAATGGGAAAAATGACCTTTTTAAAAATGAAATACCTTTTAGTTTTATAAGGCAAATATGAAGGATGACTTAGTATAATATTGAAAAGTGATGAATTACTTAGTTAAATATAACAAACGTCAAGAGATTTAGAGTAGTTAACCTGAATTATAATTGTAAGTTTCATAAAAAAAACAAAAGAAATCAAGATTTTTGTTCAGTTTGATTTTTGGCCTACATCTCACATATTGTTATAATTAGGATAGGATAGTGAGCACATTTGCTTTCTAAATTCTTTAAAAAGAGCCAAATAATTTTAAATTAATTTTGTTCATCAATAATAAAATAATTCATAAAGTGTTATTCAAGTATTTCACTAAGTTGAAGTTTTGGGTAAAACTATGGCGTCGTAGTGCCAAATAGTAAGAATTGGTATTCATACTAAATCACAACTATTATTAATTATGTTGTAATTCAAAATTTATAAAATGTAACACACAATTAGATTCTTGTAACAAATACTATTTGATTAATTTAAACTATCACGAAATATAATTTAGTGCATATAAAGTATAAATATCAATATTTAGGATATAACTTAGCATATTATTTTTATATCAAATATTCTTATAATTTTCATAATTAAAATTTGAGTATATTATATGTCATTTTATATCGTAACCTAAAATTTAGGAGATGTAATTTACAACTAGATTTTTTATAATAAATGCAATTTAATTAATTTGAAAAATTATTAAATGTAACTGTATGTATATGAAATGTAACCATTGACACTTGAAATATAATTTACATATTATTTTTATATTAATATATTTTTGTAATTTTTATAATTAAAATTTCAATATATTATATATCATTTAATAGTAAATGTTGTACGTTTAATTTAATAATGGTTATAGGATTATGATTATTTTAATATCAACCATTAGAATTAATAATAAGTAAAAAACATGTTATATATACTCTAAGTAAATTATAACCATTATATTTTAAACTATAACTTGTAATATATAATGAGTAACTCACACTAACTAATAAATAATATATCATAAAATGTAGCATGTGATATACAAAATGTAACTTTAATATTTAACAAGTAACTATCACTTTTTGTAATTCTTATTTTACAAATCTATGTTATAAATTAATTTTTGAAAAATATAATTCAAATATAATGTGAGTATAGTGCACAAGAGCTCATCTAATTAAAGGCTTTATTTTAAATTTTTATCTAAAAATATTTATGATTGTAGTCATATGTTATTATAGAATTAAGTGTAATATGATCATTATCCCAACTTAACAACTAAATTAGTGATTTCATAATTGATATTTCATATGAATCAAAAGGATTTTCAAACTCATACCATAATATAAGATAATTATAACTAACTATAATTTCTTCAATTATAACTTATTGCTTATAAAATGGATCTCAAAATATTTATAAAGTAATATAATATCTTAAAATATAACATGTAATATAGAACTTGTAACTCTAATAGCTAAAAAATAGCCATTATTTAGAATGACCATTAATTCAATAATTCATATTTCTATAGTGTTATTAGGAAATAGATTTTTTTTAAAAAAAAATTATAATAATTTTCTAAAATATATTAATATAGAGATGCACATGGTTCAATTAATCGAACTGTAAATATCAATTTAAAATGACAGTCATAAATCTACTGATTCATATTTAAAATTTAACTTTAATAATTAATAAGTAACCATTAATTCCTATCATTATTAATCTATTAATTCAAAGTTTCTCTTATATTATAAACAAATAATTTTTTTTTATCAAAAAATGATATAAATTAATTAAAATTTTACAAATATGATACTATTGTAAATTAGATATCTTAATACTATTGTAAATTAGATATCTTAAAAGGGAATCAAGTTAAAAATAATAAATCAAATAATTGCAATGTAATCAAATATCACTTTAAGTTATAATTTGTAATCTATAAATTATAACTTAACATATTTAACAAGTAATATATTCATATTTACATTAAGTTACACATATTATTCGATAGAAAAGTTATAAAATAATAATTTTGTGAAATAAAATGATTTTTTTATTAAATTATATTAACTTTATTTTAAATACCTACTTTATAAAAAAAATAAAAAAATTGAGAAGGAAATTGATTCCTTCATAAAATTTATATTATGTAACTAATTTATTGAAAACAATTATAAAGTTTTTTTTTTTTTTGTAAAGTGAAAATCTTTTTTCCTGTTAGGTTACTCGCAACTTACTTTAACTAACTATTTTACAGAAAATAATAAATTATTATTTTTATAAAATTTTTGTCATCAACTTAAATGCACTTTATATATTAAGTAACTATTATAGAAAAAATTAAAATTTTTAGTTTTTTGTGAAGTAAAGTAATTTTTTGTATTATGTTTCAAATAATTTATATTAAGTAAACTCTTTATGAATAAATGATAAAATTATCATTTTTTGTAAAGTAAAATAATTTTTTCTGTTAAGTAATATGCAATTAATGTTAAGTCCCTACTTCATAAAAAATAATAAAATTTTCTTTTTTAAAGTAAACATTTTTTTTAAGTTATTGATAAATTATGTTAAGTATACTTTGCAAAAAAAAAAATAAAATTATTATTTTCTTGTGAAGTGAAATGACTTTTCTATTAAGTTATGCACACATTATATTAAGTAACTATTATATGAAAAAATCTTCAAAATTTTTTAATGAATTGAAGTAATTTTCATTATGTTATAAATAATTTACATTAAGTAACTCATTTATGAAAAATGATAAACTTATCTTTTTTTATAATATAAAATAATTTTTCGCTAAGCAAATTACAATTATGCTAAATAATTACTTTACAAAAAAAAAATATAAAATTTCATTTATTTCGTGTAATAAAGAAATTTTTTTTTAAAGTTAGTTACACATTATGTTAGGTATATTTTGTAAAAAAAGAACTTATTATTGTGAAGTAAATTTTTTTTTTTTTTTTGGTCAAAGGTATAAACATTTTATATCAACAAACTAGTTTATGGAAAAACCTTTAGAGTTTTTTTTTTTTTTTTTTGTGAAGTGGACTTAATTTTTCTCTTAAGTTATAGATATTTTACATTAAAGAACTACTTTATGAAAAATAAATTATCTTTTTTATAATATAAATAATTTTTTCATTAAGTAAATTGAAACTATATTAAGTAACTACTTTATAGAAAAAACTATAAAAAAAACATTTATTTTGCAATGTAAATAAAATTTTCTATTAAATTACTCAACCAGTATATTAAGTAGTTTGCCAAAAAAAAAAAAACTTATTTTCTTGTGAAATAAAATGATTTTTTCATTAAATACAATGCTTATTTTATATTAAGTAACTATTTTATGAAAAAACTATTAAACTTTTTTTTGTGAGGTAAAATAAAATTTGCTTTAAGTAATATCCGTATGAATACAATATTAAGGTATTCAATATTATACAAAAAAAAACTGAAGTTTTATTTTTATTCTTAATTAAAAAAGATCTAAACTTTATATGTTTTGACAATTATATTCAATTCTTTTAATTTTGTCAAATTTAATCAATTTTATAAAGTTTTTTTACAATTATAACTAATTTGAGATTTTGATTAAAATTAGATGACATAACTCAGGACATATTGTCCATATAAGATTGAATTTTAAAAAAATGTTTTTAGTGGGTCTCATTAATTTTAAAATTCAATCTTATTTAGATGACACATCATTATTATGTCATCTAATTTTGATCAAAATCTCAAATTGACCGTAATTATTAATAAATTTGTAAAATCAACTAAATTTGTCAAAATTAAATGAATTGGATATAAGATCAAAATAGGAAAAGTTTGATTTTTTTTTTTTTTTTACCAATAAATCTACTTTCAAAACACCGAAAAGAAAACTTTCACAACAGAACACAAAAAAAATTCATGAGACATAATCCGTTTATGTATCGCATGAAAGACTTTTACAAGATCTAGTTGGTTATGATCAATATTAATATATTTACTGTCACAAAATGATGTTGCAGACCGTCGAAAATGGCATGTCTCTTGGCTTTTGCACAACAAACTGCTATCTCCATTGGTGGCGATTATGTGCAAGGAGGAGTGCAAAAAGGGGTGAATATAGTGATAAATCAGTTTCGGTACATGTGCCGTTTGAAGCAATTTGAAGAGGAGCTAAAAGAAGAAGCGCAGGCGCTGAGTGTTGTACAACAAGAGGTGGACAGAATACTCCAGAAAGAGTCGAAGGACAATAAAGTACCGGATGAACCTGTCGCTGATTGGAAAACTAGAACAAACAAGGCCATGGATGACGTTCATCGTCTTCAAAATGAAATTAGAGAAGACAAAAGGTGCTTTGGTAATTGGTGTCCTAATTTGTTGTGGAGACGCAGGATAAGTAAACAAGCCCAAGAATTGAGTGCATCTCTCAAAAATCTCAAGGAAGAGCGCAGTGGATTCAAAACGCTAACCCACGACCCTGATCTCCCTAACATTGAATTGATTGGGTCCAAGGATTTCATTCCCTCTAAAGCTTCAAAATCTGCTCTTGCTGACATTATCAACGCACTGCAGACTGATGGTGTCAATGTAATCGGACTTCATGG
>CATIWR010213642.1:0-26573 GCA_949677035.1 Omphalea diandra | reverse complement strand
TGTTATAAAATTCTTCACCTTTGCTATTAATGTTTGGTGGAGTGTTTATACCTAAATTCCACCAAAGAAACTAACGGTTAGTTTATAACGACTAGTTCATAACGGCTAGTTTTATAACGACTAGTTCATAACGGCTAATTTTATAACGACTAGTTCATAATGACTAAATTTATAACGACTAGTTTTCAATAGTGTTTTAGGAAAATATAGTCGTTGTGTTTATTCAACCAACATAAGTCGCGGTCGCTAATTCATTTGTGTATACTGTGATTCTAACCGAGAATCAGTCTATCAAAATTTGCAATTTTTACTTCTCAAATCGCGGTCGCTACCAACATGTAGCCTTCGCAATTTTTGACTTCCAACTTCCTAGGACACTTGTCAAGCTCTGATTGTGGACATCTTTCCATTGTGAAGCTTTTTGTAATTCGCGGTCTCGACTCCGACGCGACACAGACCGCGAATTCGTCTGTCATTTTCGGTTTGCTTCGTTTCGCTTGTTCGCGACTGAGAATGACTCCGTGATTTAGCCTGTCTGATTTTTGGCAAGTCTTCTTAAGAGTCGCGGTCGCGAATCCTTGATTGCGGTTGCGAGACACTTTGGAGTTAAAAAGATTTTCTTCCAACTTAACTAGAGAGACTTATTTTTCTGCAAAATCAACACTTAATAAAAATAGTAGTAATGATCAATCTCCTTTGTCAAAATCAAAAGAGGTTCTAAACTTAGGATTAATTATCCTAGTCCAACAGAAACAATGAAGTTTTAATAATGTGAAGACGTTGTTAGCAAAATAAATAAGATGGTCACGAAAGGTGATGAGAAGAGGTAGTTCAAGTTTTAACAACACTGTCAAATACAAAATGTCAACTAACACAATTAGTAAAGTCTTAAAAAAGGCAAATTCATGAGCTAGATTATTGAGAGATCCAAATTAATTTGCATAAAATGAAAATAAATGTCAACCTACCAAGTAGAAAAAGAGAAGTGACGTTTGATGGAATGAATTTGAAGCATTTGGATCAAAACGGTAATTTAATTATTGTCTGAATTTTCTTTCTATAAAAAAATAACTTTTTCTTTTAACTAATGGAAAAGTAATTTTATTAGATGGATTATTTTATGTAATGATATAAAAATAAAAATGTACAAATTAATGTTTATAAAATAGTGAGTGAAATAATATATTAAGTAAAACACATTAAAATATTAAAATTTGCAAAGCAAAGGTATTTTAACATTTGAATTTTTTGTAAAAAGTCTTTAATAGAGCAAATTAAATTTATGGTAATTTTATACATATTTTATTTTATGGTTGAATCTAACCCAAATTTGACTTGAATATGCAATAAGTATTACATGCTTTATGTGTTGTATTTAAATAAAAAATGAATATAATACAATATTTTTCTCAAATTATTCAATAAACCCATAACAAAACCAAATTTCAATATAATACTGATAAATAATTATTACATATAGTATCTCTGAACAACAACAACAACAACAACAACAACAACAACAACAATAATAATAATAATAATAATAATAATAATAATAAAAGTAACCATTTTATAAACGTTCAAATAAAAAATATAGCAACAATATTCACAGTGTTAGAAATTAAACATGAGACTCAACTTCAATCTTGATGAGCCTCTTAAGTCATATTGTACCTTTTAGAAACACAAAAAGTTTTGCAGGAGTTCTTACCCCAGACACCCTTATCCATATAGTATTATGGACCACGGGCCATCACACGTGAGGGAAAAAAAAAAGATGTGTGTCTCCCCACCTTCACATATTAACATTTGTCACACTCAGTTAATAAACAAAAACACAACAAATCATGCATGTCCTCTCCACATCCCTGTAACACAAAAACTTTTCATTCTCTCACACTCTACTTCAATGAAAACCCTCTCTCTCTCTCTCGCATTCTCTATATCGACAACTATGACTTTCTCTCCATTTCAATTTTCGTCGCCGAATTTTACTGTTTATACGTCGACTTTCTCTGTCTCGATTCCCTCTTAGTTTTTACAAATGTAAGTAAGCAAAATTCTAATATAAGATATTCCACTTTCATCCTAATTGAGAATATGATAAATTATTAGGATTTATGGTTATGTTAAGTATTTTTGATGATTTCGTATATGATAAATTATTATCTTTTATTATTTTTAGAAAAATAATTAAGGTTATGGTTTTTCTTTTAATTTTCATTTACAATGAACTCTACATTCATTAATATTTGTTTGTATTTTCATCACAAATGAACTGTTGGTTCATTAATATTTGTCTAAAGATTCATTTGATATAAACTGTAAGTTCATTTTTTTATAAATTGTGTATGTGCAATCTTTATATTGTGTATGTTCATTTTTTTTGTAACTTGTAGGTTCATTTTTTTAAAACTATAAGTTCACTTTTCATTAAATGTAAGTTCATTAGTAATAAACTATATATTCATTTTTTATTGAGTGCACATTCATTAATAATAAACTTTTGTATAATGATTTTGTGGATTTAATGTAAATTATAGATTCATTTGATATAAACTATAGATTTATTATGAAAAAACTATTGGTTCATTTTGTATAAATTGTAGATTCATTTTTTGTAAACTATGTGTTCATTTTTTATAAATTATAGGTTCCGTTTTTATAAATTGTAAGCTCTTTTTCTTATAAATCGTAGGATCATATTGTATAAATTATAAATTCATTATGAGTAAGAATATTGGTTACCACCTAATATCAGTTATTCATATTTCACAACAAACATGGATTGAAGGCAATAACAAATAAAAAGGAAGATCAACAAAAAAACAATACAGACATGTTGAATGATCAAGATCAATAATCAACTTGGGATATACCATCAAGACAAATTATTCATATAGGAGAGGCTACTACAACTCAACAGATAGTAGAGAAAGAATCTCGTACTCCTTTATCAAAGCAAACAAAAAAAGAACAAATAAATATGATGACACATAACCGAAAAAGAAAAAGAAAACATCAACAAATAAAAGAAAAGTAGCTTAAAATGATGAGAACAATTTGATGACCAATTACAACAGTAAGAGCCTGAAGAAAAAAAAAGAAACTGATGAAGAAGAATTTGATGAAAAACAAACAAAGAAAGTTGCAAAATCAGATTCTTGCAAACAAAAATATCACCAAATGGGTTACATAAGATGATAGGAGAATTGTCATAAAAACAATGTAAAGTAGTTGAAGCGATTAGATTTGGCAGCCTACTAAAACTTAATTGTCCAAATGTGATGGATAATTAAGTAAGCATTTAGTGGAAAATATGATTATTGTAGGACCACAATTATTTTGGAGAATGAAGAATTAGTCCTCAAAGAAGATGATGTTTTTAACATATTAAACTTGCCTTGTGGGAAAAAAAAACCCTATTATTGAGGTGAAAGGTGACATCGACATAGTTGAATGTAAGAAATTGCCACAATCATGGAGACAACAATGACAATTATCTGCTATTAGTCCATTCACAATGAAAATGGGTCCATAAATTGTCAAAAAAGGAGATGATGAAGACGATTTCAAAAGAGATTTTGTAGTGTTTGTGGTTTCGTCTTTCTAAAAGGCTACCAAAGTAGAAAAATAAACTACAAAATTTTGTTATATCTCATTGATGTCAACCAAATAAAAAATCTCAACTGGTATTGGTACACATTCAAAAGCCTTGCAAAATTTGTTGAGAAGTGGAAAAACAAAAGTCAACTGATTTCTTCCACTAGTCCAATCACTTTCCTTCTGGTAATTAATCTATACATATGTTTCTATTCTCATATACTTAAATTTTCTAGGTTCAATACTAAAACGACACAAATTCATTTTTAATCTCCTTTTACATTTATTTATTTATGAAATGAACAACTAGCTTACTTGGACAGAGTAAGTTCAAAGTAACAGATATTGCAAGAAAAATTCCAACCCTATCAAACTAGACTACTCAAAGTGTATACAATAGAGTTAGGGAAAAAAAATGAAAGAATGAGGATTTGGAAAAGGAAAAGTCGTTCAACACTTAACTCTGATCCAAACTGAAGATAAGAAAGAAGAAGAATAATAGATCAAAACATATGAACAACAAAAAAGAGCAATAATGAAGAAGGTTATTTCAATTTTCAAATATGAACATACAATATGAGATAAAAAAAAAATGTATAACTTATAAAATATTATGTTCATTATAGGAATCTATTGAAAGAACGTCGTTTGTAATTAAAAAAAATAGTTGCCACAATTATCATATTTAGAGAAGTAATGGCAGAAATAGGAAGGAGAAAATCAACAAGGCTTATGAAGAAGACTTTCAATTTTGTGACTAAAATATTTAACAACATTCCCAGCTCAGAGTGTGAGGAAGTACCTGAAACAACAAAGAAAACAATTTTAGAAGAAGATGATGAATTTTTTAGCAATTAAAGCATCCTTAAAGCATTAGCAAAGCTTGAAAAAGTAATATTAAAAATACAAAATATTGGAAAAACAATGGACATTGCTCCTTCCTTTTCATTAGGACTAACTCTTACTGAGATTTGTCCTCAAAAGCATGAATAATAAGACCCACCGCAAACATAACAAAACGTAGACCAACAAGAGCCTCAACAATAAGAAAATGCTAAGGAAATAAGGGCTACTTCTGAATAAGAAAAAAATGCAGAAACTACAGTTCAAGAGTCATTGCAAACACCAAAATTTTTTTTTGATGAGTATGTATCCTAAATTTGTACTCTTTATGTTGTTTGTAGGTTCATTACTATTTAACTACCATTTAATTAATATTTAACTTACCTATAAATTCATCACAAATGAAAACTATGCTCATTACTATTTTCCTACAGGTTCATTTCATATAAACTATAGGTCTATTTTTGTAAACTGCATGTTTTTTTTTTGTAAGATATAAATTTATTTTTTATAAATTATAGATTCATTTTTTTGCAAACTATAAGTTTATTTTTGTAAATTGTAAGTTTATTTGTTATTAACTGTAGATTCATTTTTTATAAACTATATATTCATTTTGTATAAAGTGTAATTTCATTTTTTATAAACTGTAGATTCATTTTTTGTAAACTGTAAGTTCATTTTTTTTTTATAAATTGTAGGTTCATTTGGTATAAACTGTAGATTCATTATTTGTAAATTATAGATTTATTTTTTGTAAAACGTTGATTCTTTTTTTATAAATTGTAGATTCATTTTTTTGTAAACTGCAAATTCATTTTTTGTAATTGTCAGTTCATTTGGTATAAATTGTAAAGTCATTATAATCATTTACTTACAAATTAATTAGTATTTAACTTACCTACAAGTTCATCACAAATGAAAATTAGGTTCATAACTATTTCCCTCCACTTTCATTACTAATTAACTTAAAAATTATGTTATTATAAAATTTAAACTTTCATATTTAGCACTTTATTATATATCAATTGATGAATCAGAATCAAAGATTGATGATGTATACAAAAGAAAAAGACCAACAAGGAAGTACAAGAAGCTTCCTTTAGCCTCAAAACCTTCACTTTGGATAAAAAATGATGTAAACTTACGAGATGTAACTGCTAATGAGAAGCTTAATTCTGAGATTGCATTCATGCTTGTAACAGAACAAATAAAAAAAGAGTGAGCTTCAAATTCTTTTTTCATACTATATGTTCATTACTTCAAATTGTCAAATTCAGTAATAATTTTTTGCTTTTATTTTTTATAGAGAATTGTTGTTTATAAATAATGACTACTATGTCAGCTAAGAAAGCCTTCAAAGCCTATAAAAAAATGAGATATATTGTACTATTTTAGACATTTGAGCTTTGAGAATGAACCAAGTAGACATAAAAAGAAAAGTTGGGCAACCAAAAACAACATTCTTCTCCACCAAGCCATTTGTAAGTAAAATGTTTTACTCTCATTTTATATTATTTCTCAATTATATGATCATCCATTTCTCCATATTATTCATTACTTTTTTTAGCATGAAATAAATACGTTGAACAAATACATTGAGGCACAAAAACCAGAAGTACGTCAAGCCAATTTTAAAATTTTGATTGATAAAGTATTAGACCAAGTGAATATTAACATTAGTGATGCAAATCTTGTAAGCCCATATTTTTTCAAAATTAAGTTATCTTCAATACATGATTGTAAGTACATGTTATTCATAAAATTAATAAACCTCTTAACATTAAATTCGCAGTACTCTTCCTTGTTCTTTAACATTATCGTTATTTCTTGGTTTGCATAAATTTCAAATCTAAAAGAATTGAAGTAATAGATACAAAACACTGCCAATAAAATTGTCTTATAAAACCAAGTATGAAGGCTCTCTAAAAATAATTGTAGATCCATTTCTTTTCTTATACATGTTTCCTCTTATGCATAGGTTTATTTCTTACATGTTGTAGGTTCATTTGTTGTAAGTTGTAAATTTATTTCGTATATATTACAGATTCATTATGTTATCTATGTTACAAACTAATGCATTCAAAACTTATTTGGCAAAAAGGAATCTTTACTAAGACAAAGACTTCAAAAAATATCTTGAATATTTACTAAAAATGCCTTGGAAATCAAGCAAACCAAATTTTGATTGTAGAGTCTACTGCATGAGTTACATGAAGACCTACAAAGGACAAGGAGATAATTAGGATTGGGGTTTCAACAAAAATCATTTAAATTATTAGTGGATTTTACGATACTATAAGAACATTATTGTTCTCTCTTTATAATTGCTTTCTAATTATTTTAATTGCATCTTTTTGTAGGAACGTTTCTTGAAGTCCTAAAAAGCCAAATATTGCTTAAATATTCTACTTATGAACGTCAATACTTGTGGGGATGACGTACTAAAGCAAGCTAGAAAATAATTTGTTGAGTCAAATAAGAAGAAATGATCCATTTTGTTAATATATACAATAGTTTTAATAATTTTTTTTTAAAAGATTTTAACAATATTCTTCAATTATAAAAATATAATAGTTTTAAGAATATTTTACAATTCTAATGTTCCCTATTTGAAGAATATAAATAATGTATTAATGTTTCATTACATTTCATTAGTATTTGCTTATATGTTCATTATTTTATTATATATAGGTTGATTTCTTAAATTGTCTAGATTCATTAGCATTTGTCTATAGGTTCATTTGGTATAAACTCTAGGTTCTTTTTTTTTTTTGTAAACTATAGGTTTATTTTTTATAAATTGTAAGTTTATTTTTTCTAAACTCTAAGTTCATTTTTTTATAAACTATATATTCATTTTTTATAAACTCTAGGTTCATTTCGTTAATACATATAGTAGTTTGAATAATTTTTTTAAAGATTTTAGTAATATTTTTCAATTGTAAAGATACAATAGTTTTAAGAATATTTTTCAATTCTAATGTTCTCTATTTTAAGAATATAAATAATGTGTTCATGTTTCATTACAGTTCGTTACTATTTGCTTACAAATTCATTATTTTATTTTATATAGCTTCATTTCTTAAATCATTCAGATTCATTAGAATTTGCCTATAAGTTCATTTGCTATAAGCTGTAGGTTCAGTTTTTTTATAAACTATAAGTTTATTTTTTATAAAGTGTGGATTCATTTTTTTTTCAATTTTTATAAACTATATATTCATTTTTTATAAACTATAGGTTCATTAAAAATGTATATATATAAACACATTCACTCATTATTCATTACAACTAAAAAATGAATTAAAAAATAACTAAAAATGAAAAAATATTCCACACAATTCCAAAAAGAATTAAAAAAAAGTTATTCAAGTTACAACTAGAGGGAACTTTAAACTTGAATTTGGAGTAACAATTACCAATTTTGAACTTTCAAAACTTCAATGAGCATGATATCCATTTGCAAGTACATCTGAAAAGAGTTTTCTACAAACAAAAAACACATTCATTAAACATGAACCATATATGTACATTAAAGTTTCATCACAGATACACTAAAAATTGATACACATATTTATAATTCCCGCTTGAACAAAACTTTTTACAACAATTTTTGTTTGTAATGCAACAATTTGAGCACTTCTCCTCTGACTTTTTGCTTGATTAAATTTTTTCTCCATTATACCCTTGATCCTTTTGTTGCAATCACCTTTTGCTTTACTACGAGGTGGATTTTGAATTTTTTTTTACACTTAAACAAGATGTTGCATCAAATTCTTCTTCAAAGTAAACAGGACCAACCTCATTTATAATCTTCTTTTTCACACTTTCAAAATCTTCCTCACAATTTCATCGAGCTTTCATATTGTCTTCATTAGCTGAAAATCAGCTTTTGGAAATTTCTAACCATTTGTATCCTCTAAAGAGAAGTAGCTAAACCACTTTTATCATATGAAGAGACTAATGGAATATCAACATTTTTGCTTTCAATCACATCTTTCATCCATCTCTTCACTATATATTTTCTCTAAAATTTTTGTGACACAATGAACATTCATAACATGTAAACAATGGCAGCAAAGAATCCCCACCTGAAAACCACATACATATCCA
Source organism: Omphalea diandra (assembly GCA_949677035.1). Taxonomy (NCBI): domain Eukaryota; kingdom Viridiplantae; phylum Streptophyta; class Magnoliopsida; order Malpighiales; family Euphorbiaceae; genus Omphalea; species Omphalea diandra. The sequence continues at coordinate 18,011 of CATIWR010213642.1, read as the reverse complement.
TTGAAATAAACATTCATATTTGTTGAAACAACAACTATATATCCAAATCTACAACATATTACCTCAAAAAATATCTTGCAAGTGCAAGATATAGATATGTCTAAAACATAAAAAATAACCTAATGACAAATAATGTCCAAATCTAGCCACCACATATGATACTTAAGATTATTACCATCAAAAGCTACATAATTTGGATGATATGAAGCACCCTTCATAAACTGCTCCTCAAACAAAAAATATATATCTAATGTATATATTTCTCTCTCATGTGAAAGGATCTTCACATGGTTCAAAACCATTAGTGGTTCACCTTGCAAACAATGCAAGTCCTCTCCATTCTCTTTACTCCTCTATTATGAAATTACATCAATAAAACAGTTGTAAAAATAACAAAGTCCAATAGTTTGAAAAGCCTCGTAGACACAAAACAATTAGTACTCTCACTCCTTTGTGATGATAAAATCTCACCTAAAATTTTTTTTTATTAAATACAGGACACCATTTCTCTATAATATTAAAAGTTTTAGCATCTAAGAATTCTTGTTACATTGATATTCTCTTTCCAACTTGAAAAAAATAACAAATAAATAACACATTCATTAATTCTACATATCATGTTCATCTATAATATTAAAAAAATTTTCAAATTTTTATTCCAATAAAATTAAAACTCAGCCTTTATATCACTGTATTTAAGTACATAGATGAATAATTCAATAAATCATTTTTTTTTAACTTCTCAAGCACTTGATATTCTTCTTCGAATTCTCTTATATGCCATATACAAAGCCTATACTGTGAATTTGGAAAAAAAACTTGAACAATAATAGTAGCCATAGCAGTAGATTGGTCTGTCATAATTGTCTACGAATGTCTATCTTCCATAAATCTCAAAAATGTACTAAAGAGCCATGCAAAGGACTTTATTCTCTCATTTAATAAAAAGTCACATCCAAACATCACATTCATACAGTGATTATTCATACCTACAAATCAAAAACAAAAAATCATATAACATCCATTACATTAAATCCACTTTACAAAAAATAAATCTAGAATTTATAAAAAATAAACGTACACTTTATACAAAATAAACCTACAGTTTATAAAAAATGAACTTATAGTCTCCAAAAAAGAAACCTACAGTTTATAAAAAAATGAACCTACAACTTACAAATAATGAGCTTATAGTTCATTGATAATGAACCTGTTTATCTAAACTCATCAACCTACAACATATAACAAATGAACCACAAAAAAAATATTAAAATCCATTTAATAATATTAAGATAAACATAAATAGCATACCTACAAATGGACCACAAATCATATCATATCTATTAGTGTGATACATTGTATCATGCACTAACAAATCTCCAAAAAGCTCATAGTCTCATTTCATCCATGAATCTCTCCAAAAGAAACTAGTCATTTGATTGCCTTCTTCTAAAAATTTCAATTAATGTAATAGAATTGTTGCCATCCAATTTCCTCAAATTTTCCAAAGTCAAACAATTATAAGCATCCCTATCAATAAACTCCACAAATGGAGAACCGCCAGATTGCTTCTTAAGCAATTTAATCCCATCAAACACAACAACTTCACTTTCTTTTAAATGCATAAGATAAATCAATTGGTTATTTGTCACTCCTTTATGCGATCAAAGAAGATGAGTTTTGCTCGACGTACATAACTCATGATTGTGCTCCTTTTCTTGTCATATCACAGTCCAAACTCCATTTTCATTGACATCAAACTGAATGAAAGCTTTAGAACTAGTTTGAACACCAAGTTTTGAGTAACACTTATTTTCTTTTGTTATCTTTTCTTTTTCTCTAGCCTTTAAGCAACAAAATCTTTTCATTAATATTGTCTTCTCACCACTTCTATATCTTTGCTTACTCTTTCTAATACTAAAACCAACTTTGAAAGTATAGTCATTATATAAAACATAAGCCTTTTCACCATAATTCACAGACAATCTCAACAAATCATCACCATAAACACTATTTACATTATCAACTGTAAAATAATAAAAACATAATTAAAAAATTATAATAATGTAATGAACTTATAATTTTTAATACAAAATATGAATAATATATTACATTAAATTAAAGCTAAACAACAACAAATTTATATAGATGAAATTTTTGAATCTACAGTTTACTTATAATAAACCAACACCATAAAGAAAAAAAAAAACCTGTACCTTATAAAAATGAACCTCATGAATACCAATAATGAACCTAGAATTTCAACTAATAAAACTTATGTACATTATTCCTAAACTGAACAAAAACGATCAAACACACAAAAACAAACATTATTCACATTATCAACTGCAAGACAATAAACCACAATTAAAAAATTATACTAATGTTTAACTTATAATTTTTAATAAAGAATAAGAATATCTCCAATATATTACATCAAATTAAAATCAAATGATAATAAATTTATATAGATGAAAGTTTTGAGCCTATAGTTTACTTACAATGAACTTACACTATATATATAAAAAAAAGAACTTGTACCTTATGAAAAATGAACCTCATGAACAATAATAATGAATCTAAAATTTCAACTAATAAAATTTATGTACATTATTTCTAAACTGAACAAAAAGAATCTAAGAGACAAAAATAGAATAAAAAACACAGAAAAACCAACAACTAAAGATTAGCATAATAAAAACAAACAGAGAATTCATAAATGAACAACATAATCAACAAATAATCAAACATCACACAAACTAATATTACTCACCTGATATCATAAAGCAATCAACAATCTCATTGTTAGAAACTTCATCCATTAATTGTAGTTGAAATGAAACAATCGAAGAACAGATAATCCAAGAACAAAAAAATCAAAGAATACATAACAATGAAAAAGTAGAGAACAAATAATAATAATAATTGAAGACAAGATAACAAAGAACAAAAAAACCAAACAAAAAGGAAAACGAGAATCATAGAAATAAAAAATCCAAAACAAGAAGGAAAGTGAACATGCAAAACATAGAAAAAAAACGACAACTATAAACCCTTGTTAATGTCGTTAATATCAACCAATAAATTTTAAAAACTCACACATGTGAAACTCTTCAAACATACCGTATCAATAAATGACACAAAATATCATGGACAAAAGTCCATGATATAATTTACCATTTTGCAGTTAGATTTTATCTTGCGATACAAGAATATAATATCTCAAAAGATATATATATAGTTCAATACAATGTCCATGTTCCTTTACTACCAATAATGTCAAAATTTTCTATTTTAATTATGCAGTTTGCATGCGCTACACATAGATAAATACAAAAAATAATACTGCTTTTTTTTTTTTAAAAAAGTTTCAAAAAAGAAAAGTACATATAGTTTTTTTCTTATGCTATCATCAATAATGTCATCTATATAAATGTAATAAGAGCATATTTCAGTATGAATAAAATCTTTTAAAACTTTCTTTGAGTGGATATTAACTTTGAAAATTTGCAATTATTTTTATATTCATGGTAATTAATTAGTAAATCACCCAATGATTTATAAAATAAATATAATCTAATATAAAATAGTCAATCACAAAATTAAAAAAGATTTCATTCCAACGTTAAAAAAAGGATTATATTCACACTAAATAATGTAATGATTTAGAAACAAATAGAAATAAGTTATATATAACAATTGATTGATTAAACGCATATATAGTTAAAAAATTAAAGATCCAACTACGATATTTAAAAAAAAAAAAATTTCAATGTAGTAAAAAAATATTTTCCTCCTCTATTGCCAATTCTTACTTATTGATTAATAAGAGTGCTTAGAAGTGAAAATTGAAAATATATTTTTTTCTTTTTTGTATTTGTGGGCACCTTTTTCAGATCCCAATTCTTCATGGCCACCTTAGCCTCCCCACATCAGCCCACCTCTACATTGCCTAAGACTCGCAAGCACCAAGCGAAATTTGCCAAAGTACCATAGTAGGTACCATAGGCAGAGAACTGATTACATCGTAAGCTCCTGAAGCCTGCCACCACACTTCTATGGTGATTAAAATTCCCATTGAATGAAACAACCTAAAGTCATCTTCCACTAATCTTGCATGATTACGCATACATATCATCGTCAGATACGACACAATAGCATCAGGGTCAACCCCAAATTGACTCATCTTTTTAAAACCTGGAAGCTTTACACCCATCGCCATATATATATATATATATATATATATATATATATATATATATATATAATTTGCTCCCTAAACTTTTTGTGATAAGTCATTTTGACACTTAACCTTTAATTTTGATTAATTTAACACTATTTTTTTTATTTTTAGTCAATCAACTACTTGTTCGGATATTATAATTCAAGTGACTCACACATACCAATTCTCATAATATTATTACTTGATTAGACCATAACAACCTTGTATTATTCTTCTTTATAATACTGAAAACAAACTCAAGCCCTATATTCTTTACAAAAACCAAAATTTATCGCAAACTCAAAAATCTACCAAAAAAATTGAAAAATCAATCTAAAATACAAAAATGAAAAATCACTTCGAAATATAAAGTCTACCTCAAATTATTAAAAATTTCTAAAATTTTTAACACACAAATTACAATTCAAATAATACAAAAATTTAAAAAACAAAGCCCAACGTGCATCTTCCTCTCTATTCTTTACTAGCTGTCAAATAACGAAGAATTCAATTCACATCTAGGAATTCTATTCCTATTATTTTAAAACAGAGACACTCAATTCATACATTTACATGAGGAGATGGGCCACCAAATTTCTTAATCCATTGAGTGCTTTGACATTCTTGATTAACCCTCACAACTAACAATTCAACCTTTTGCATCAAAGGAAAATCAATCAAATTCACTGCGGAGGAAAGGAGTCACCAGATTTCTCAATCGGTTGAGTGCTTTGACATTTTTGATTAACTCTTGCAACCAACAATTCAATCTCTTGCATCGAATAGAACAACTAGCAATTGGCTGAGTAATATAGAAATCTTGATAAAAGAACAAAGTTCACTATAAAAAATAAAGGAACAAAGGAATATAAAAATCTTGCCATAAACCAAACATTACTCTCACTTTTGCAATTAGCAATTCATCAACTGATGCTAACATAGAACGAAACTTGTGCTGGTAAATAAGAGACACGAACATCAATTCTTGAACCTAGAAATGATACTTATGTAAAAAAGAGAAAATGTAAAAACTAAGGAAAGAAAAGTTTTTACATATTCTAATAGAAAAATGTAAACATGAACAAAAAATCCTATACTCAAATTAGGAAAATTTTTGGATTTTTTGAATATAGAAATCCATCAAGCCTGCAATCGCTATTGTTGCACTTACCTTGCTTTCCTCATCGAACCTTTTAACCTTAACCCCACTCAAACTACACCACCATCAAATCTCTCTTCAATCTAGATCATTCACTTTCATTCTCCATCACCACATCCCACAATCTCACCGTCTAAAATTTCATCCTTCTCAACACTAGCGAAACTCTCATTGTCGAAACTCATTGCCAAGCAAAGACAAAAATCGAGTAACAACAAATCCAACATTAGTGAGGAGACAATGATGAGATTGAAGATTGACAAGCCTAGAGTTTTGCTGTCAAGAAAAATAAGGCTAAAAAGGACAAAATGATGGCTGAGAGATGAGAAGAAAAATTGAAAAGCAAGAGGAAGGCCAAGAAAAGATCTATTATGCTGAAGCAGTTGAGGCAAAAATAGAGTATTAGAAGGAGACAATAACAGTTTGATAAGAAAATAAATAAAGAAAATAGGAAAAAAGAATAAAGGTACTTTAGTCCAATTAAAAAATGAGTCCATTGCTTCACTTGCCACATAACACATTATTTACAAACACATTTGTTAATATTACTAGTTTATATTTAAATTATTATAAATGAAATTACAATGGCTTAATAAGTTAAAAATAAAAGATCAAATATTAAATTGATTTAAATTAAAAGTGAAGTATTAAAATGACTAATCATAAAGTTTAGGGAGCAACTTATGCATTTGGCCTGTGTGTGTATATGATGCTCTTACTTATTCTCAACAAAAAAAAAAAAAAAAAAAGTTCTTACCTATATAACTAAAATATATTATACGCATACAAATATAATTAAGATATAATAAGTTTCATATTTATAAAGAATTAAAATAATATAATTTATATTAAAATAAAATTTAAAATATTTTAAAAATCAATTAAATGGAAATAAATTGAATAAATTCAATTCCAATCAATTTGATTTACTTCAATTTAAAAATCTTTTCATTTAATTTAATTTTTATAAATATGAACTCAGTTGGCTAACATTAATGCTAATTCTTTTTTCATTTTTTACCTGTCATTGTTTGATGCCCACATAATTAATTAGCAGTGGTACTAAACATCTTCTACATATAAAACTATGCATGTGCGTTTGATACATCATGCATAAGAACAATGTTGGTCTTCCTTTCCAATCAATTATTGCTGTTATGAGATGAGATTAGATTAGCTTAGGATGATGCAATTAAGGCTAACTACTGTTAAGATATTGATAAGTTCTTTTTAATTAAATTTAATTTTGATTGAGAATTAAGTTTGCTATTTTACGATATTAATTTAAAAACTTATTTTATAGATTATTAGGGACTTGGCATGACATATATATTAATTTGGTTTGTTTTTTTTTTTTTATCAAATCTTTGTTTTTCTATTTAGTGCAATTTTTAGTCTTGTCCCATTTGGTTTATAGTTCTTTCAAAATCACACTCATGTTGCCACACTTAAAGAATTGTTTGTGTTATATTATATTATAATATTGTTAATTAATATATTTTACAAAAATTTAAATAATATTTTTATTAATATATATAATTATTTATTATTTTAAATAATTTTTATTATAATTTTGAACTTCTATCGCATTTTGTTTGACTTCTATTTTTCCACTTAACTTATTCAATAAAAAATAGATAATATGGGGAATACTAATCACTTTAAAAAATGTTTTTAAAATGAAGTAAATCTGTCTTATGGGGTTTTGATTATTTTTACTTTTCTATTTAACAAAAGAAAAAGTGAAATCTTTATATAATAAACATATAAAAATATTTCCATTAAAATAAGGTGGTACAACTTTGTTCATCCATCAATGTATCAATTCTCTAAAAATATTTGATCATTTATCAAATAATTCAGACATTAACTGTTAAGGGGTCGAGAGTTAGAATTTAATTTTATTTCCACTTTCATAAATTTTTATGATAAATATAATTTTTCATTTTCGCTTAAAAAAATAATTCCTCAATTTCAGACCTAAAAAAAAAAAAAAGAAGAAAAGGAAGGAAACATAACACAAAAATTCCTTCAACAGAGAGAGAGAGAGAGAGGCTTGAAATGTTGTAGGATTCCACAAAAATAAATGTCTTCTTCAAATTCAAAAGCAATAAAGGCTACTCTTAGATTATTAATTGATGAGTACGGTTGACTCATCAAAATCATAAACGAAATTAGATTTGAGAAAGCGAAATTCTTCACATATCATTTTACCCATCACATTTGGTGGCAAAAACAGATCACTTTCCAACAGAAATTTGATAGGGACCTCCTCGACCACTTTTAAGAGGAATTTATTCTTCCAATTCTTAAGCTTACCCATAATTCAGTGTAGTAGATTAATGAATAATTTCTTTTTGGATTGAACAACCAAGATAGGAATGCCTAAGTATTTGATGTCGCTTATGGGTACCAAGCTAAATAGTCCAGGGGTCTTCTTAAGTTTAGGCTAGGTGGCTTGGGTCTTTTTAGATCGAGCCTATAAAATAAGAGAAAATGAAAGGGAAGTTTGGTCCTATGTCAAAAGTTTACTCCAATACTTAAGTCAAAGATTGTCATTAAGAGATGAGAGCAGCAGTGTGTGAGATAGAATGAATAACATATATGGTTGAAGGCTTTTAATATAACGACACAAGTGTACTATTTGGACAAAAGTGAGCATACTTCCTATATCACCATAAGAAAACCTCAATTTACCAATGAAAATTAGCGATGTACACAGTCCATCACTAATTTAATGAGGAAATGACAATTGTCTAGCAACAAAATTTTTTAGCCAATAGATTAGCAAGTACTAATGATGAAAATTTAGTGATGGAAAAGCTGACATCAGAAGTGTGTCATTAAAGGTTGCGGGAAATGACAACACATAATTTAGCGATAGATTAACGAGTTAATAGTGATAGAATTTAGCAATGGATTTAATATACATTGCTATTTAGTGGCTGAAGCTCGTGCCAATTTAGAAAATATCCTTAGCATTGGAATAATCCATCGTGACTTAGTGACAAACTGTATATCTATCATTAAGTTATTTAGTTGTTTTGCTTAATGAGTGTGTAATATGAAATGGTAGTGGAAAGACGTTGTTTCACTTACTCTTTACGACTTAATGTGTCTATCACTAGGGTTTATCCTTAACCCTAGCTACTTTCCCTCTCCAGTTCACTCTCTTTTGAACCCTTGCTTTATCCCTTCCTCTCCTACTCTTGCTCTCTCTTTAGGTGTCTTTCATTCTCTCTCCTTAGGTTTCTCTCATTCTCTCTCCCTTTCCCTCACACTCTCTATCTTTAATTCATGTTTCATCTCAAAACATTCCTCTTTTTCCTTGGTATTAGAGAATCCATTTTGCAATTTGAAGCTACTGCTACCACTGTCGTCTCTTTGCTTCATGTACTGGTATTTTCTTCTAACTTTGATTTCTCTCAATTTTATACTGGTACGTTGGGATTAGAGTTTTTACTTGGGTTGAACTTATTTTTAATTTCTTTAGTCTTTTGTAATTAGAAGTATTATTTGTTGTGATTTAAAATGGAAATTAAAGATTGAAATTAGAAGTATTGATTATTGTAATTGTGGACTTAAATTATTTTCGTTGTTTGTTAAGATTAGGAATTTTGGATTGAAATTATTAGGATTTCTATTAGGATTAGGAATTCAAATTATTTGTTCTTTGGGTTTATAGATTGAAATTGTTTGTTATTTCTATTTTTCATTTCTTTGAATTGTTGTTTCAGTTTGGTTTCTACATAATCAGTTTTGACTCTAAAAGTTTGGGTTTATGGATTGATTTTTGTTAGGAGAATTTGTGATTGAAGAGTTTTGCTACACTAGGTATGTTCTTGTTTATCTCATAAATTTAATATATATATATATATATATATATAATACTCATAAGAGGAGTTTCGGTATATAATGAATGTTGATGTACATGTACATGATATAAGCAAAAATTTGAGATTAATGGCAATCATGTTAAGTTTGTTTTCCTTTCTTCTTAAAAGGCATAAATACTAAGTCACCTAAGCAATAATTTAGTTGTTTAGATGCTGATATGTGAACATTGTGATACAATTAATTAATAGGTGGTTTTTAATTTTGATCATGTATCTGTTTCATTTAGATTGTTCCTCTATTTTTATTTCAAGATCAAGGATTACATTGAAATTTTATGAAACATATGATTTTAAAAGTTTAGGAGGCTAGTTATTATGTGAGTGGGAATTATTGGTTGGGTTTAAAATTACAAAATGGGCTTTTAGTGTTTTTGAAGGATATCAATGAGGATTTTGCTAAAAGGGCATTAGGAGATGTTGAAAGCCTTGAATGAAGATTGCTTTTTTAGCCTCAAAATGACGACATAAAGTTGAATCACATATCATGATCAATGCATTTTGCATTTTTAGGCATTTAGTATAATTTCCCATTGAACTATTGGTGTGTGTGTGTGTGAAATGTCATCATAAAAAATTTCAAGAAAAATATGCAAATTTATTATTTCCATTTTCCCATTTTAAATTTTTTTATAAGGGTAAATCAATGTGCTTTTTTTGTGCATTGAACTCTTAAAAAAATTATAAGAAGAATGTCAATTATCATGTTCCTTTTTTTTTTTTTTTCAAGTTTGACTTTTGGTTGTTAAAATTTTCTTGTATTGTACTTTTTTCTTTTATAAAAAAGGAGATTAATATTATTAATTCAAAGAAAGGAGCAATATGGTGTCCCCCTGTCGCAATGATTATTAGATATGCAGAACCATTCGGCGAAATGCCCCAACCAATTGCTTTTTAGTGTGTTGTTCCTTTTTTGGTTTAATTATTGCTTTTATATTTTTGAATGAAATGTGTCCATAAGTTTTAAATTATTATTAGATTACAGTTAAATATAATGATAATAAACTTGTTTTTCTTTACACTTCAAATTTAGTAAGTATATGTAGATATGACAATTTCTTAGTACATATAAAAATTCAACTAAAATTTAATTTAATTCATAAACTTGTTTATTTAACTCTTTGTAGATCTCTCTCATAGCTATGTAGGATTTGTTGTTGCATTTTTGCTATTTGGATTTTTTTGTCGCACCAGGTATGTGTTCAAGGCATCATAAATTTTTTTTATTCTTTCAGGTCTTTTTATTGTGATTTCTTAGGTATTTGATGACTCCAGGAGAATCAGGGGTGAAGGGTTTAGTGCAGAACTGTAAGTGTTTATTTTATATAGTTTAACATTGTTGTTTACATTCATTGGAAATAAGTGTTATGATGTGTTTGCATGTTCTTGTTTTCATTTTTAAGCATAATATTTGTACTTTTTATTTGATTTTAAGTATTATTATGTGATTTAAAGGAATATTTACAAAATGATAATTCAGGATTAGGTAATTCCATATGTATAATTGGTAATTGATGTTTGATTTGTCTCTTGCTAGGTATTTAGTGACCCAAAGAGAACTAAGAGCGAAGTATTTGATGAAGAACTATAAAAATGTTTATTTTATGTAGTTTAACATTGTTGTTTACATTGTTTCGAATTATTGTTTTCATTTTTAACCATAATATTTGTACTTTTGATTTGATTTTATAATTATTATGTGATTTATAAAGATTTTTTTTTTCAAAATGATAATTTAAGATAAGGTAATTCCATATATATAATTGATAATTAATGTTTAGTTTATCTTTTGTCAAGTACTTGGTGATGCAATGAGAACTAGGAAGTGAAGGAATTAAAGAGGAACTATAAAAATATTTATTTGATTGTTTACTATTATTGTTTGTGAATGATTTAAAATAAGTGTTATTATGTTGTTTCTTTGTTTTGGCTTTTGTTTTATGCCTATTACTTCTACTTTTGATTTGATGGCATTATGATTTTGTGTATTAGAAAGATTTTATCTAAATGATAATGGATGATTAGGTACTTTCACTTTTATAATTAATGATTAATATTAGATTTGTGATTTGCTGGACATTTAGTGACTTGAGGAGAACTAGGGGTGAAGGAATGAATGTGGAATTGTAGAAGTGCTTATTTTATTTAGTTTATGATTTTTGTTTTATCTCAAAATATGTGTTATTAGGTGTTTTATTGTTCTTGATTCCTTTTTAGGACTAAGATAGCCCTAAAAGACATAAAGTGCATTACATTCCTATTTAAAAATCATAAAGAACATATAAAAATCAAATTCATGCACATTAGAAAAGGAATAACATAAATGTAAAAGAAAGGGATAATATAACCATAAAAGACAAAGTATATAAACAAAGGAAAAATGAAAAAACCTTAAAAACTGTGAATAAACTAACTCTTTTTATGATTAATATAACCCAAAAAACACAAGGTTAGTGCTAATTGAAAGGAAAATAGTAAGATGACCATAAAAGATATAAAGAATATAAAGAAAAGAAAAATGAAATTATCCTAAAGACAGTTAAAAATGAAATTATCCTGAAGACAATTAACTGAATAAACCTCTCTTAAGATGATCATAAAAGACATAAAGAACATAAAGAAAGGAAAAAAAAATGAAATGACCTAAAAGACATTGAAATGAATAGCCCATTTTAGGAATAAGATAACCCATAAAAAGACAAAGTTTGATAGTCTTCAAGAAAGGAGTAAGGCTTATCATAAAGGACAATAAAAAACATACAAAAAGGAAAAATGAAATAACCCAAAAGCAGTGAATTGAATAAATGTTTTAGGAATAAGATAACTTAATAAGACACAAAGTTTGATAACCCTAAAAAAAGGAATAAGACAACTCTAAAAGAGACAAAGAATATTAAGAATGGAAAAATGAAATTACCATTAAGACAAAGAATTGAATAACCCCTTTTATGAATAAGATAACTCAATAAGACACCAAGTTCGATAACCTTAAAAAATTGAATAAGATAACTCTAAAATAGAGAAAGAACATAAAGAATGGATAAATGAAATGTCCCTTAAGACAGAGAATTAACCCTTATTAGGAATAAGATACCTTAAAATAGACACAAAGTTTGATTTAGTTCATTGTAAATCATTTTAATTTGGTTTAATGATTGTCACATGTTGATTTAGTTTAATGATTGTCACATGTTCTTAACACTACATATTGAACATTTGACACGACTAAGTGTATATTAATAAATATATGCTTAATAGTTACTTCAACCTTAGAATCTTATTTGGTGTTTGACTCACTGGGTATAGTGAGACAACATTGAATTATCCAAGTTATACAGTTTAGAATTGTGATGTCTATTTGTGAACTAGACAAATGTAAGTGTTTTCATTAATGTATAGAAAATTAGTAATATGTCCTACTTATTCTCTAGACGCATAATGAAATAAATGCTTATTCATTGGATGACACGAAATGAGTGTAAGTCGTATGAGTGAGTATCTTTTTCACATTATGCATTTAAAGAACTATAAGCAAATGATGCCAAACTTTATACATATATATGAATATACTGCGTCTATATGTGGTCATAAAGATGACACATTTTTTAATAAGTAGGTTCCTACCTATTAAATTATAAATGAAGGTATAAGGAGTTATTACAATCAATTTATAAATCAAACTTAATTTAAATATATTATTATATATATTTATCATAAGAAGTAAAAATGAAACTTGATCGATAATGGATTTATAATGACTTAATGATGGTCTTATGAATCTAGAGTTTATGACTAGGATGAAATAGTTTATTGAATTTACATATAGTTATCTGAAAAAGAATGATGGAAACAAGATTAGGTGTCTATGTAACCATCGTAAGTGTTAGAATTGCATCTTTCTTAAAGTGGATAATATGAAGATGCACGTGTAGAAAAATGGTTTTATGTAAAAACTATTGAGGGTGATGATAACTTAAACCAATATGCATATGATGTCCATAAACAAACTATTGTAACATATACTTTAGAATTGTCACAACCATATTAGACAATGGTTCTAAAGGGTGCAGGTCCTAATTTTGATATGAATGAAATGGAGAAATCACCAAATCTTGAGGCTCAGAAGTTTTATGACATGCTTAAGGTTACAAATGCGGACCTATTCCTAGGTTGTACAAGACATTCATAATTATCACTTATTGCTCAATTGATGCACATGAAATTAGAACATCATAAATCAAAATCAAATTTTAATGACATGGTTATATTAGTGAAAGAGATTACATTAGATAAAAGTCTGATACTTGATAACTTTTATAACACTAAGAAATTAGTTTAGGGTATAAGGTTGTCAATTGAAAAGATTCATCGTTATAACAATGGTTGCATAACATACTAGGGTAAAGATAGTGAATTGACTAATTGCAAGTTTTGCAGTCATGCTCGATATAAAAGGCCTCATCGCGAAGATGATAAACAGTGCTAAACTCTTATTCATTATCAGAAGATGTATTATTTTCCTCTAACTCTTTAATTGTAAAGATTGTATGAATCAAAGGCAATAATTGCTAAAATGCATTGACATGTTGAACATGAGGTTGAAGAGGCTTTTATGTGTCATTGCTCAGATTCTCCTACTTAGAAACATCTCAATCAGACACTTACAAATTTTATAATTGAAGGTTGAAATGTTCGATTAAGTCTTTGCACTGATGAGTTTCAATCATTTGGTCAATTGGGACAATAGTATTTTCATGGTTGATCATTGTCACACCATATAATTTGCCACCTTGATTGTGTATGAAGGATGCTTATATGTTTTTATCAATGTTAGTACCAAAGCCAAAAAATCGTAATGATAAACTAAATGTATTTTCTTAACCACTTATTGCAAAACTTAAATAGTTGTGGAATGAGGGTGTGCAGACATTTGATATTTTAAAGAAATAAAATTTTCAGATGCAGGCTGCTCTCTTATATGGATGATAAGTGATTTTTTGGCATATGTAATATTGTTAGGGTAGAGTACTGCTAGAAGGTTAGCTTATCCATATTGCATGTATAATTCTGAAGCTTTTACTCTATCATAAAGTAGAAAATAGTCATGGTTTGACAATCATAAAAAGTTTTTACCAGAAGATCATTCATTTGAAGGAAGAAAATGTCATTCATTAAGACTAGAATAGTGACCAAACATCCACCATTATTAGATTTGGAGTTGAGATATTGAATGAGATATATCAATTGGGTCTTAATAAAGTCACCAAATTAGATACTGATGAGATCAATTTTCTAATATATAGGACTTGCGGATGGAGGAAAAAAACATCTTTCGGGATTTACTGTATTAGAGTATAAACTTGATTCGACATAATTTGAATATAATGCACATTGAAAAGAATGTTTTAAATAATGTGTTTAAAATTGTCATGAATGTGGAAGAAAAGACGAAGGAAATAAATAAATCTCGATAGGAGTTGAGTCAATATTATCATCGCCTTGAGTTGGAATGAACTACAAGAATGGGAAAAATACCTTAAAGCTTATTACAAAATAGGTGAAAGAAGTCTTATGTGAATGGTTAAGAATCTTAGATTTCATGATGCATATGTGCCAAATATTACTAGATGCATCAACATGAAAAAATTTAAGTTGTTCGGGATAGAAAGCCATGACTGTCATGTATTTATGCAATGATTGATACTAATAGCATTCTATGAACTACTGCTTGGCAATGTGTGAAAGATGTTAATAAAATTAAGCCTCTTTTTTAAGGATCTAATTGCTACTATCATTAGCATTATGGACACGAATTGACGAGATTCCTATAATTTTTTATAAGTTGAAGCATATATTTCCTCCAAGCTTCTTCTACTTATTGGCACATCTTCTGGTTCACTTGGCTTATGAAGCACCGATAGTCGATTTGGTGTAATATCGATGATTAAGAGGTAATTAGTTGTTGTCATCCAAATGTATAAGTTTTATTTTGATTTATATATATATAATGTCTTATATGTATAAATCAATATCGCAGGTCCCTTTGAAGGTTAAAAAACAATGTGAGAAATAAAGCAAGGATTGAAGGTTCAATATATAATGTATATTTAGTTGAAGAAGCATCATTGTTTTGTTCGTACTACTTCGAGGATCATGTGAGCATGAGGCATAAGAAAGTGCAATGTAACAATGACAGTTCTCGAGATGTGGGGGAAGAACATGAAGGAAATCTATCAATATTCCAACATCTTATTTATGCATTTAGAAAGGGAAAAATAAGATTCACGATAGAGCAGGGACATAAACTGCTCAATGTTACATTTTATTGAATTGCTCAAAAGTGGAACCATTCATTAAGTAAGCAATCGATAAGATTTTTTATTTCATAAACCAATACTATATATATATATATATATATATATATATATGAATTTATTATCTAAGTCCATGTGTATTTATTTTTTCCTTTTAGAATTTATGTTGATGAGTTAAAATAATGTGTTGAAGCAAAAACCAAAAATGAATTTGCATATTGGTTTATCAGATATATGAGTATCAAGATTCCATTATTTATGTTTACATGTATATGTACATTGCCTCTAAATTTGTAGGTTATGAAATTAATGGATATTTATTTTAGGTGTATGATCCATTACATAGAATGTCTAACAAATTCATAAAGGATCTAGTAAAAGGTCTATTATGAATGGTGACATCTTATTTAGGGTATTATGCAAATGGATATAAATTTCATAGTAAAAGACATAGTTTTCATACAACTACCATGAACAGTGGTGTATATAAAAGGTACCAATTACAATGTAGATGAAAACGACTATCATGGTTGGTTGATTGAAGTTATAGAGTTAGAGTATATGAAATTCCTAATTATGAGAATCATATTATTAAAGTGTAGTGGTTTGGTACGACACCAAACTTAGGTACTAAAGTTCATCCATAATAGAAACTTGTTTAGGTGAACCGTGAATGAAGTTTTAATAAGTATAATCGATTAGTTTTGATAATTCAAGCTTGTCAGGTGCATTATTGCAGTTACGCTAGGTTGAGATGTGATATAAGTGATTGGTTAGTTGTATGTAAAATTAAAGCTAGGGGAGAATTACAAATTCCAAAATCATCTATAATAACTTCAATGTCTCATATAGTACTGACCTTCCAAGAGAATCATATTAATGTTCATTCAATTACATTTGTGAAAGATAAAGAATATGCATCCTTGAATGATCCAGATGGTGAATACATTGAAATTGAAGATGGCAATATTGAAGTAGAAGATGATGTAGAATTGGAATCAGATATCGAAAATGATGAAAAAACTGATGGGGAAGAGGATTTGCACAATGATACTGATACTAAAACTAATTAGAGGTACTCTGTGTGTGTGTGTTTATTGGTCTTCATTACTATGTTTAAAGTAGTAATTTTTTTATTATATATGTGCTACTAAATAGATCAATTTATTAGTTTTATTTTACTATTGTTTATTTATTTGTTAGTATATATGCATAATACGGGGAAGGGCGTTGATACTGATAGAGGGCTGAGGCATAAGAGATCTAGGTTGAACACATTAGTTCGAGGGATAGTGGGGTGAGGTATTCACTGGTCCACCATTGTAACCACTAGTTTCTCCCTCGCCATTAGTCCCTCTATCAACACCATCGATATTAGCACCTCCACCATTCCCACCCTTCGCCATCATTACAGTCTCCATTCTTACTTCCACTACCATTGATATCAATACTGACTACACCTTCATATGTAAAAGAGATGCCAGGTATGCTATCATCAACATCATTAGTGTCCTTAATGAGTATTGGTAGAGTGATGCTTAAGCTCATCGATGGGCGGTATGTACCATATGATTTTTCTATTTATTTATAATTCTTGCTTAAAAATTATTGATTTTCAAGTTCTTTAAAATAAAATATATAACTAAATATATAATTCTTAATGTTGGATACTTTTGCATATTTCCTATTTATTATATTTTACTAACTTATTCTTTATTACAAGAATAATAGTTTCATTTTAAGTAAGGCATATTCCACTTAGATGTCCAAGATTGTTTTACTTTGCTTAGAGCCATTTGGACATCATGGAAAAATGTCCTCTATGCGATGCGAGACTTCTATTAGGATGAGCTTAAGGTATAAATGAAAATCATACTTTTTAATGTTATTGTCTTTGTGGTTATGGTGAGATAGTTATAAGTATAATTGAAAATCATAATTTATTTTGTTGTTGTGGATGTTTTAAAATGTTAGTTTAGTACTTTGTCTCATTTTATGTATAATTTTATTTATCTAAATGCATTGTTGTAACAAATTTTTCTTATTATTTTTTTAAAAGCATTTTATTTGGTATTCATCACTAAAGGTCCAGATTAGAAGGAGGTGGGAATAAAAGGCCACTACACGTTACACCAACAATTTATTGAGGTGGAGAAGGGGTGGTAGATGACAAACAAGCATCCTAGTGAATGTATGCGACAACTGGTAGACAAAGTGGACTAGACCAAAGTTTAGGCATCATAGCTTGCAGGCCTCAAACAACTGACATAGTGAGACAAGCGACCCTATTTCTAGTCCTTCGCACCATATTGCAAGTTCCATATCTATGACTGAGCATTAGAAATGTCTAGTGAGTGTGTTTTAGATATTTTTTTTAATTTATATGTTATTTTAGTTTATATATATATATATATATATATATA
>CATIWR010213633.1:0-22665 GCA_949677035.1 Omphalea diandra | reverse complement strand
AATCCTTAAATGCTCCTTATACTCTTAAATAAGCTCTATAACACCATTATTTATGATGCTATAACATGCACATAACATAAGACAATTTTCCATGTAGCTATACAAACACTACATATATGTTCAAGTGTCCCAAATATAACGGTGCAAGTGTCATTGTCATGCCTCTACAAATCATATGACTAAATGATCATTTATCCAATGCATATATTCATGTGGGATTTCATATCATTTATGAAATGAATATGTTCATGTGATAATGCCAATGAATGTGGATAGGGATGTTACATGATTGTATCCCTTTGCAACTAGGCAAGCTTTATACTTAACTCCTTCAACACTTGGAGTTGCTTCCTTTTTTTTTAAGATCCATTTACAGCTAATGATCTTCTTCTCATTTAGTGGTGGAACAAGTTCCCAAGTACCTTTCTTATATAAAGACTTCATCTCTTCCTACACAACAATCAACCATTTGCCTAAGTTTAAGTCTTCAATTGCTTTTGAATATGAAGAAGGTTCTCCTTCAGCCTCAATTTCTTGTGTTTTTGGTAGTGCATAAGCAACGTAATCTATATCAATCAATCTACTAAATCTTCCTTTATCTCTATGGTCTTTGATACACATCTTACGACTCTACTTCTTTTGTAGCATGATTAGGCGATTGAGAAGGCATAAGCCCCACCTTAAGCTTTACCTATTGTGTTAAACTTGATGAATTTATAGTTGGTGTCGTATAAGCTTTCTTTTTGTCATGAAGCATTTCAAATTCATTAAAAATGGCATCCTTGCAAATTACAAATTTTGGTGGACTGTTTTCAATAAGCTATACTTTATAACCTTTTACTCCATATAGGTATCCAAGAAAAATGCCTTTCATGGATCTAGACTCTAACTTTCTATCATTGACGTGCACATAAATGGGACAACCAAACACTCTCAAATTGGAATAATCTGTTAAATGGCCAGACCAAACTTCTTCTGGAGTCTTCAAATTAATAGCTATGGATGGAGATCGATTCATCAAATAACAAACTGTAGAAGTTGTTTCTGCTCAAAAATCTTTAGACATGCCTGAATTGGATAACATACAATGAACCTTTTCTAATAAGGTTTTATTCACATGTTCAGCAACACCATTTTGTTGTGGGGTTCTTTTACTGTGAGATGTTCGACAATACCCTCTTTTCTACAGAACTTGTTGAATTCACTATCACAAAACTCCAACCCATTATATGTGCGAAGTCATTTGATCTTCTTGCCTGTTTAATTTTCCACCAAGGTTTTCCACTCCTTAAAGATGGCAAACACATTATTCTTTTGCTTCAAAAAATAGACCCATACCTTCCTAGAATAGTAATCAATAAAGGTAAGCATATGCTAAGCACCACCTTTAGAAGAAACACAATCAAGACTCCAAAGGTCTGAATGGATATAATCTAAAGTACCTTTGGTTCTATGAACTCTAGTGCTGAAACAAACTCTTTTTTGCTTGTTGAAAATGTAATGCTCTAAAATTTTAATGTTGATATACTTTGACCATCAAGGAGATCTTTTTTGCTCAAAATTTCTAAGCCTCGTTGACTTATATGTTCCAAGCTCATGTGCCCTAATTTTGTATGACCCGAATCAGATGAAGATGATGAAATAACAGCTACACTAGTAATAGTAGATCCTAAAAGTGCATATAGTCTATTAAATCACTTACCTTTCATAACTGCAAGAGCAACTTTCATGACTTTGAAGAGGCCATTTTCACTAACGAATTTGCAACCATTAATTTCCAATGTGCTAAGAGAGATAAGGTTCTTCTTCATATCTAGAACACGACGGATGCTAGTTATGGTCCTTACAACACCATCATACATTCTAATTTTAACAACTCCAATGTTGAGAACTTCGCGACGATGATTGTCTGCCATCAATACAAGTCCAGAATCGATAAGTTCATAAGAGAAGAACTAATCCTTATTGACACACATGTGGTATAAGGCACCAGAAACCAAATACCATCTTTGCTTAAAATTGGAATCTTTGTCAACTACAAAGAGAACATAGCAGTTTTCTTCTTCCTCTATAACATTGGCTTCAATAGACTTCTTTTGATCGTTATCTTTACTTTGCTACTTATTCTTCAACTTATTGCAATCAGTTTTGGTGTGCCTTTTTTCTTGCAGTAGTTGCATTATAGATTCTTGTGTCTAGATTTTGATCTAGACCTTGGCATAAGTTTGTTGTTGCTATCAATTTCTCTATTGGTAGACCTTCCTCTAACAAGCAAGCTTTCCATTGGACCCTCACTTTTTTTGCTACTAGACAACACATTGTCAATGAGTTCTTTAGACAAGAGTGCATATTTAACATCCACCAAAGATACTTTCATCTCGCCATAAAGCAAAATTTCTCTAAAGTGGGAATACGAAGGTGGTAGAGAACACAATAACTTAAGAGCTTGATCTTCGTCATCAATTTCAATATCCATATTCTCCAAATCCAAAATAATGGATGTAAAAGTGTCAATGTGAGATTTAATGGATGTACCTTCCTCCATTTGCAGACTGTAGAACTTAAGCTTCTTAACAGCTTAGTGGTGAGAGATTTCTCCATATACAACGTCTCTAGTTTGGCCCACAAGCTGACAACAATCTTCTCTTTAATTATTTCCTTTAAGACTTGATTGGACAAACATAATCGAATGGTCGAGACAGCCTTCTCGTCTAAATATGTTTTATGCTCTGCAGTCATAGTTGCCAACATATCCTCCTTTAACAAAGCCTTATGACATCCACGTTGTACTAGGATATCATAAATCTTGATTTCCCATAAGGCAAAACTATAATTACAATCAAATTTCTCAATCTCAAATTCAGTTGTCATCTTGAATGAAGCTACCAAAAAAGCTCTGATACTAGTTTGTAAGTCCCAGGGATGAATAAATGTTATAGCAAATAATGATGACAATAAAATAAGAGATTGAGAAAAAATAAAGCAAGTAAGGAAGACACAAAAATTTATGTAGTTCAGCTTTAAACTCTACGTCCACGAGCGAAGGAGGAGCAAAATTCACTAAATAAATGAGCAGTACAAAATATGTGTAGAGTAACACTCAAATCCCAAATCCTAGACCCCAAGTACACTATAAACTCATAATATTCAAAACACTCAAATGAGACTTTGCTACAAATGATAGAATGTTCACTCATAGCCTTTGGGAAGGTTGCAAAATGCCTTTATATAGACATGAGTGCTTGGCCTTTAAAAAATTATCAACGGCCATAATTAAACCTTAATGGCTAAGCAAAATACAAAGTCCACAAATAAATGCTTAAGAAAGCCACGCAACAGATCCCAATAATTTCCCTTTATTTTGCATTATAAATCGGTTGAAAGTTGGGACTCCTAATACAACAACCCATTTCCGGATTAAACTGCCCAAATCTATGCACCTGTTGATGAACAAATTCTGAAGGATAAAAACCAGCAACTGCTTTATACCAGTTGATGGTGTCACCAATTAATGGCCATCTTCTTCTTCCAACAGTAGGGGCTGGCGTCAGCAGTCCCTCTCTTTCTTCGTGTCTTCCTCGGCAGGCAAGGGGAGCTTCGGCCCATGCCCGCCCCCTTAATTCCGCCAATGGCTAGGATCTCCCAAATTATTAATTTCTAAAGATAAATCTGGTATTATTAATTCATATCTAATGAGTTAATTTCTCATGTGTTAGTGAAAGTCTTCAAGATTATCAATATGATATATTTATGGCTGATTTATCACTTACATTGTGGGAAACCCATCATCTCCTAAACCCTTTTGAGTTGACAGTTATACAAAATTTATTGTATTAGTAATCGCCTATCTTTATTACAAGTCCTAATGTCCTATCCTCTCCCTCCAATTTTCTATTTAACCTCCCAAAACTATCGACATAAGCATCTTAATCTCAACTCTTCTTTCATCAAACAAACCCAAAAAATTTGCGTTATGGCTTTCAAAATTGTCTCTGATTTCGGTTATGGCATTGGTCATATCAAGTGGTCTGCAGCTAGGGACGTTCCCACAAAACCTGCAGAAGACAACAACCTTGAAGTTGAGGACAGCAGTAGTACCCTTGTTGACTGCTGGAACGCCCTTACGGAGATAAAATCTTGCTCAAATGAGATCATTCTATTTTTCCTTAATGGACAGACAGATATTGTGCCTGGTTGTTGTCGTTCTGTTACTACTATCAGTCATAACTGCTGGCCTGCTATGCTTACTTCCCTTGGTTTCACAGCTGAAGAAGGAAATGTGCTTGGGGGCGATTGTGATGCAGCTTCTTCTTCTCCTCCTTCTCCTGGTCCTGTTGCTGCTCCTTCTCCTGCTGTGGGCTCCCACTTGCAATATCGGCCTCAGGGCAACTTCATGGTGTTGGTTTAGATTTAGAGAAGGAAGTATATGGCCTGTGGTTCACTTAATAACAAAATGGTCTTGCGTAATTTTGTTTTGCTTTTCTGTCCGTTTGATTTCAAAGTTGAGTTATTGCAGTGTTTGAAATTAATCAATTTTAAGGTTTTCAATATTATTCTAGCTTGGTTTTACAGTGTGATATTATTCTGATAGTTATGCATGGCATAGAAGTTGTGTTTGTGGGAGGAAATATTCAGAATTCAACAAAGTGAAAAAAACTATTTGCTGTGTCACTCACTCCAACATTATCACTAAGTTCTTTGAGACTTTTACATATGGTCTATTGAAATGCAAATTTGCAACCAGAAGGAAACACCCAAAAAATGAAATCTAGTTTATCTACAAGTAGATATGGCTAAAGATTTACAACCAGGCTAATGTTAACCTCTGCAGAGTAGCCTGCCGCTGTTCTAGAATTGAAGTAATATGTAGCCATCATCAGGCTGCATATAATCTGGTAGAAAATTGATGAACTTTAAGTTTTGCATCAATAATACATGCTTTCAAATTACAAGTAATAATGAGCAATGAGCACAGAATACTTGCCAGCGTTAATTAATTAGGTATTAGTACCACGTGGAAACAAATTCATCTAAATGTTTGAATTCAATAGAATGCAAAACAAGCTTGCCATCGTAATAGTTACACACAAACTGATTTATGAATACAACTCTAATGAGCTGAACTCTCACCTAGTATTCCATTTTGAATTCAAGAATGCTTTTTTTTTTTTTTTAACCATGTTATAAACATTGCAACTCAAAAGGTCCCATAAAAATTTTTCAGTGTTCTTGAGCATTTCAACTCCGATTGAACAAAAGCTTTATAGTTTTTGCTCATCAGGAATTTGATTTATACCTTTTTAATTTAGTAGTCACATCAGAAGTGTTCCGGATGCTTATTAGTGATATTTGGTCACACATATGTATCTTGATTTAGCTGTACTACAATTTTAGGAAATGCTTAGTTGCTTACCACAATCATTTTATGCCTGTAAAAATTTTTCGCGGTAGACGTTAACAAAAAATCAGAGTCCACAACGCTCTATGGACTTCCTCAGTATCGAGATTCATAAAGCTTTTAACAGTAGAGAGTCCTTAGTCTCCAAGCCATATAGCGCATATTAAATTCTTGCTGACTCAACAATTCACTATCCGCTCCATTAATCGTCGCAACTGCAAGCACGCAGTTACACTTTTCCATCTTCTCTAATACTACAGTTACTCCAAATTTTTATCTTCAAATTTGTCTAACCACTCTATAGTCTCTTCAAGTTCATACCCATAATTGGAATTTAGAAGCCAAATTACCACCTTCACCTCTATAAACCAAACTTCCAACCTCTCCATCACCAAAGCAAACCATACGCTCTCTGCTACTAATGTTACTCTTTTAAGTTACTGTTCATGCTAACATCATCCATCATGGCTATGGCGAGCCCTCTAAATTCAAGCCCACCCCTTGCTGCTCAGCTACGATTAGACGCAGAATCCAAGCAGTACTTTTGGGACTCCTTATTCCATCTTCCAATCCTGCTTTGGCAATGTAAGTTTGTTCTTCCTTCCTTTATCGAGAGACCTATTTGAGTACCACCTGCTGCCTTGCCATTTGCATAATCAAGCACGAATGTCGGTGCTTCCATGTTCAACTCCCTCGGTTTCAACTCAAAAAAAGGCGATCCTACATGGCTACGATACCCACCGTCATCAGCCACACGGATCCCCTAGTTAAAATCATCTATCACCTGCATGTTTCCTTTCTTTTGTTTCAGTAATAATGGTTCATTTCCATTGTGTAATATTTTCCACATGAGAAATCTCAACCATCCAAAACAAGAAGCTTAATATCAGTACTATCATTATAGAATCTTGATCATAAATTGTACAAAGAAAGAATTACGCGATGTCTCAATTCAATATTCAGAAATTGAATTTTTTACAAGGTCTAAAATTCCAAAAAAAAAAAAAATTCCATTTCGTTTTCTTTTTTGCCAAGGAAAATTTCAAGCTATGTTTGATTGATGAGAAAAAGCTGGAAAACTAATAGTCTTGCTCTGTCCATTCACTTTCTCAGCATCCAAACAGAGCCTAAGCACTTCGAACTACGAAACTTCACACACCAAATTGACGACTGTACTTTGTAAACTTACCATGTCCAATGTCACGGCCATTGTTGCTAATGTTATCACCTACAAACCCTTGCTGAATATCTTTTCGCTGACCCCGCCTCCCATTCCTCTTCCTTGGCCTGAAACCAGTCCCCGCTTCCGTGGGAGAACTTGCCGGAGCGTTCGCCTCAGGCCAAGACGCTGGCGACAGAAACGGTGGATCACTAGGGCGACCCTGATCCACGCGCGTCTCTTGAGTGCCAGACCCGTATCCGGAAACGAGAATCCCTTCCAGTCCATGCACAGCAATAGCCGAACCGAGGAAAAGATCCGGAACCGATATCGGAACCCCGTCGACCAAAACAGTATCGAAGACGCTGTCGTTTTGAAGAACAAGAGACCTGTCAATGAAGATACGGTGGGGAAGGACGAGAGTGTCGAGGTAAGGACTGCCCCTGATGCTTTTAAGGTCTGACGAGGAGAGGCGTATGGGGGACACATGGCGGAGCAGAGCACGGACATACAGAGGGGCGATGGAGGAGAGGTCGAGGGAGTAGATGAGTGGGTCCGGAGGTGAGAAAAGGGTAAAAGTGGAATTTAAGGAGAGGAGGAGGAGCCGGATATCTGATGTGGTGATGGCGTTGGAAAACAGCGTGTAGCCTCGGGATCGTAGGGCTAGTAGGGCGGCATCAAGTTCTTGGCCCGTAACGGTGGCGGCAGCGATTGTGAAGAGGAGAGAGATTGTGATGAAAAGGAAGGAGATAGACGGCATTGTTGTGGAGTGAAAGGGAGAGGAGGCTGGATTTGTTGTAATTCTGTTGGTTTTGGCGGGCGGAGTTTTGGGTTTCTTGAAATGACGGAAGCTGGGAGAGATTAGGTACTCGAGGGTTTATATAGATGTAGTGCGGGCGTTGTAGATTTTCTTTATTAAACATCGAAAAATGTGGCTGTGATCTGATGAGAGTACACACTGACATGGATGGGCCTTAAGTTTTTGTTTCGGACTTTCATGAAGGCAACCCAGCTCACCACTTCTTGACTCTATTTGTGGAAACATGAACTTTTCCGGAGTTATGGACTTGGGCCGCTGATGGATTTGGCATCCATTACTTTCTATTTTCTTTTTACACTATATTTCTTTTTGCAATGTCTCCCTCTCACTCCACAACAATGTTGTTGATCCTTTTCCTTTTCATCACAATCTCTCTCCTCTTCACAACAATCTCTCTCCTCTTCACAACCGCTGCCGCCACAGTCGCAGGCCAAGAACTTGATGCCGCCCTACGATCTTGATGCTACACCCTTCCTTTAATTTTTACAATTCCTTTGTTTTCCCATTTTCAATTGCACAATTGAAATTCTCATTTGTTCACTTTCACCACAATCTTCAAATAGTTTATGTCAAAATAAATTATTAATTTAAGACAACTACTTTATAATAACATTCATAATTTAAAAATATCCTATATTTGTGTAGAAACATTCAAATATCGTGAATTAAATATTATATATCATCTAAATTAATTATTTTTGGCATGACAATATTTACATCATTAAGATATAGTGATTCAAATACTTTAATACAATCAACGTATGAGATTTTTTCATCCTTGAGTATAATCATATCGATATTTGCATCAATTGCATACGATATAAGATATTGGTGTGATTTCATTCATTAATACCTAAAACAAAAATATTTTCTTTAATTAATTTATAGAATATAATAAGTTTTAATAAGAAAAATTGAGAATATGATAAATTTTAATAACATAAAGAGATGTACATAAGTAATAAATGGTGAAATAGGTAATTTATTTAGAGTATATAAATCATATAATTTATCAAAATTTATGGTGAGTGTAAAGAGAAAATTGGGGTTGCAAATAGAATTCCCCTTACTTTAAATTTGTGCCTTAATTGGACTTTGAACTACTTTTCTGTTTTCTCTATTTTTCTTTTTTTTTTTAATTATCGTCATCATCCTCAAGGAATAGTATTGTGAGCAAGTTTTCATGTATATAAAGTCCCTTTTATAGTTAGATTAAGTACAAGTGATTAATTTGGTAGCTTCAATCTTAGTAACAAGGATTTGCAAGATAGACAAAAGTGAGATGAGAGTTTAAACTGTTATAACTATCCATTTTTATGCTTAAGTTAGACAAGGGATTGAAGAGGATAGAACTTATAAGGGAGCTATTAAATGATAAGCATATATGAAATAGCTCATCATATATATATATATAAGTATTAAGCTCATTCCTTCTTATCTTAGGAATAGGATGAAGTATTATCCTTAGGATGAATTCAATCTAAGTTATAAGTCTAGGAGTCTTGGCTCTTTAGAAAAGCATCATTCGTGAGTTAAGCTACCTTTTTAGGAATGAGCTAGCCTGACCTAACTCATGTTGGCTAAGCTGATTATTACATGAACCCTTATAGTTTGAGTCATTTACATCTTGGTTTTTCCTATTTAGTGTTTTGTTTTGCAAGAGCTACTTGTCTTAGTTATAACCTTTTTGGATTGTGAATCAATAAAGCTAAACATCCTTATGTTACATGTAAAAGCAAAACTCTTGATTTGTTTACAACTGATGAGCAACTCATTTGCTTAAGGTTCATGTTTTATGTCTAACAACTATTATCATTTTAACACCTTAAGTATTATCTATATCATTCCAATCGTGTACTCAATCCATGTTGTCCAAAAAAATAAGATTGATGTATTTCATATATGCTTATTCATTTTTTACTTTATTTTTAAGTGTTAAAGTAGATAATAGTCGAGTTAGATAGACTAGAAAAATACAAAATGTGTTACAAGCTTAAGGTTCTAGCCTAAAAATGTTCTAGGTTGATGTGAACAAGCCTAATAGGTCCAATGGACTAATGGAGTGGTGCATGGAATTTAAAGCCCAAAAGATCAAGCATGGACTTTTAGCAGATGAAATCAATGGTTCATTGTCAAGCCTAAATCAAGGCCTAGTTAAACTTAATTTTAGTTTGTGAATACTTTCTATGGGCCCCTACTGACAAGCCCAACAAGTTAGTGTAAAGTCCAAAATTTCATTTTAGGACAAGTGTGAATATGATCTAGTGTGAACAAGATATAATGGATAATGTTGTCTTAACTAGGACATAATGGATAATGTTTTAATTAAGACAAGATAACATGTCTAAACACAAGCTTAGGTGGCACTAACATGGATGGATAGGGATGGGTCAAAGTACACATAATCAAGTCAAAGTTAAAAAGTCCAAGATACACCAAGTTTTAGCTTAGTTGGCATTATCTTCCAAAACTCATCCAACATCTGTCTTATTGGCCTAATTAGATTTTTCTTGTATCTTTAGGATATTTTGTTAGTCTTTTATGGTTGTAAGAAAATTAAGACAAATTCTTGTAAGATCTTTCCTTATGATGGTCGAATACCATATGAACCAATCACAAGACTTTCATTTCTTGCTTATCTCATTAGGAAAGTGATATTTAACATGTTTTTAGGTGTCTAACTCCTTATGGACGAATTTCACATAGAATTTCAACGTTTTTCTTCTAATTTCTTAAGCATTATGAAGGCTATATAAAAGCTTACCATAAGCCCAAGTTTGATAATCAATGAATTATTCTTTTGGCTATAAGTTTTTGTGAAAGAGATTTCTCTTCTTGAGTTCTTAAAATGACTTAGTGAGATTGTTGAATGATCTTAATAATTCAACAAACTTGTTTAATCTAGGTCTTAAATTACTCAGTTAATTTAGATAAGATTAACACAACTTTAAATCTGGTTGTTAGAAATAAGTTTTCTAAGGGTCTAGTTACGATTTGAATATCAATTTTGTTGTTTGATTCTTGGATAGATTTGTAACTTATGCTAAAGTATAAGAGTAAGGAATCCAATCTAACATTTTTTGAATCACACATGTCTAGTTCTCAAACCATAGTTGAAGCATATTTGGGATAAAACAATAGTTGTAAAGTCTTAGCCATCATGATTGTTCTTTTGAGATATAAAATATCATCATTTTGAGAAGGAATCAACCATCACAGTATTTTTGTTCCTACAGATAAGTTTTTGGTTAAAATTCCAAAGACAAGATAACTAATTATAGAGGGTTTTATCAAAGCCATATTTCTTTCTTATGGATATGGCATGCCTAGAACTATAGGCATGGTTTTCGTGCCACGACCACATCAACTTATCAAACTATAAAAAGAGTTTTTTAGGCTCATTTGCATAAAACTACTCCATTTGAAATCTTAACTCCTTAGTTTGGTTTCTTTGAGTTCTCCTCACTTAAATCAGTTACCCTTACCAAATTTACTCAATTTAACTAGAGATTCACTTAATATACTCCATTTCCTTTATGAACTAAGTGTTTTTTCTAATGGAGTTCCTTTAGTTATTCTCCAAATCCTAAGTGACCAACTTCAATCTACTTTCCTCAAATGAGTAAGTGATCCTTCCCTCTTATTTTTTAGCATGTTAGAAATAGTTTCATGGTAGAAATTCCTCCAGTGCAATTCATTATATTCATTTTGTGTTTAATGCTTTTGAAGACTTAATTAAGGATTTAACCTAAATTATTATCAATCATTATACTTACTTCTTCAATAGCTTCCTTTCAAATTTTAAAGCATATTATGTTTGAGTTTGCTTTGGAAATGTCTAAAATGTTGAATATTCTGGGTTTTAATTCTTGATTTGATGATTATAAACAAAGCGTTATATTATTTAACCTTTGTGCAAGTTTCTTAAATTTTATCTTATAGGCCCAATTTTCTTAAGTTTTATCTTGTAGGTCCCTAATTCAATATCTAAAGAATGTTAAAACAAAATCAATTAACAAAGTTCAAAATGAACAAGTCTTGAAGTCAATGAAGAAAGCTTAGACCTACGAATGACTATTGTAGATTTTCAGTAGGCATTTAATGGATAACAACAACATTGAAGAAAAGTAATGAGGATTCAAAAAGCCTAGTGGAAATGGCTAAAACATTCCATAAGTCCCAATGATGGTGGAAAATGCATAATGATAATTAGTCAGAACCATAAGCATTAAAAAAGCCATCAATGATGGTTCAAAAAGCTCAACAAAATTGCTCAAATCTTATATAAGTCCTAATAATAGTTGAGGAAAGTACCAATTAGCATTAAGATGAAACCAATTAGCATAGGCAAAATTCAATGACAATCAAAGCTCTGTCTTGATACACTCTAATGACTAGAGCCAAAAATCTCAATAATGGTGAATATTATAATGGATAGTTGAATATCCTTAATGACCATTGAGAATTCACAAAGATGATGTTGATTTAGCTAAGACCAAAAGACTAAAGTTAACAACTATTGAAAAATCATAATAAGCATGGACTATAATTTGATAGGCATTTCACAGACTCAATAATGGTAGACAAAAATGATGGCAATGACACTTAATAGCCATTGAAGCAAGATCAACTAAGGTTTGGTCATTTTTACAACAATTATGATCTTACCAATGACCATTAATAGTATGTCTAACAACTATATTAATAGTCTTATTGGCTTTTTCACTATGAGTACTAGCTAGTTATTGTCTTGCCACTATATCAGGATCAGAACTTGAAATTAAAATATAAAGAATTTGAAAGAGATAAAGAAACATACTCCAAGTTATCTAAAAACTTCAAAGAGTAATCTAAAGATTAAAGTTTAGTTATTTGAACTAAGTCTTCTTCAAGTGCATATATCTTTTAAAGAAAAAAGAAGATTGATTCTGGTTCATCAATAATATCAAAGTCCAACCCACTCAAGTAAGTTAAAAAGGTTGTATGCACTATTTATTAATGAAAAGGGTTTTAGTGTTGGGAGTATTCCTTTCTACTTTACTTGTAACTCTTGTGTGATGATATTCTTAGGTAGGAGATAACCTTCTTTTGTGAAATATTCAAGATAGTACCTATAGTCTATCTTGGACAAAAACTTGAATAATGCATGTAAACTATTTGTTAAGGCTCTTAGGTGGTGCTGAAAAATATACCTTGTGTAGACTAAAGTGGGCTTGGCTAAATTCACTTGTGTAAAGATTTTCAATGTCACCTGGAAATCTCTAGTGGTATATAAAGGAGAGGACTGATGCTTAGTTTAAGCTAAACCTCTATAAATCTTTGTGTACTTGTGGTTGATTGATTATCTATACCTATCTTTGAAAAAGGTTTAAACTTTCCATAACCTTATTCAATCCCCCTCCTTCTAAAGCATCTTAGGACAACTTATGTCAAAGCTAGTCTCTTTATTCAACTTTAGTGTAAAGAGTAAAGATCAAATGGCGAGCCAAAAGGAATCATTGTGAATCCAGAAGCCCCCATTTTTCAAAGGTGATGACTATGGCAATTAAAAGAATAAATTTAAGATATTTCTAGACAGTGAGACCATAGCCCTTTGGAGTATTACAAAAGAAGGAAGAGAAGTCTCTACTAAGCTTGCAGGAGATGTTCTTGTTCCAAAGAAAAAATGTGAGTGGACAATTAAGGAGAAGAAGGCCAAGTTTAAAAATTGAAGAATTATGCATCTCTTATTCTGTTCCATCCACAAATCTCAATATGCCAAGTTTTAGATATGTACCTCTGCAAAATTGGGACACTTTTTAAACTTAAAATGAAAGAACTAATGGGGTGAAAAAGAAGAAGAAGAAGAAGATTCAAACACACATATACAAGTATGAGACATTTGCATACCAATCAAGTGAGTCAATCACTAAAAAGTATAATAGCTTCATTGACATTATAAGGACTCTGAAAAGGTTAGGGAAGGTCTATTTTAATGAAGATATGGTAGCCAAGTTGCTCAGAACACTTCTAAGGAGAAGTGGGGAGTAAAAGAACTACCATAAACTAGAGGCAATCAATCTAGATGAACTCATGGACAAGCTGCTAGCAAATGAAATCACATTGGAAAGCAAGCTAATGATGAAGGTCCCAAAAAAAGACCATGGATCTTAAAGCAAAGAAGTATGTATTGAAAATCTTTCTACCTCTCCACTAATTTCTTCTAGTGGAAGTGATGATTTTGGTGAAGATGATTAATTAGCTCTCATCATAAATCGAGTGAAGAAATTCTTAACAAACAAGAAAGAAACAACGAAAAAGGGATATAAGAAATGGAGCTCAAAAAGCTAATTGTTTGCTATGGATGTAATGAGAAAGGATTACAATGCAATCCCTTTGTTATGAAAATAAAGAATCTGTTTTTATGTCAATCAAGATTAAAATTTTTTTAAGTGATTTAAAGACATGAACTAGGTAGTAGTCATAAAGACTACGTCTTTTCCTAATAGATCTTAAAGGCATTAACATATCAAACTAAGTGTTGATCCCAAAATCATGTGATCAAAAAGCTAAACAAACTTATTTAAGAACTAATACACTTACGAGTTTAAAATATATTTAGCTAAATCTATCAAATATGAACCATCCATGCAAAAACTTAGAAGATAACACCTTTTACTTTTTATTGAAAGAAATTTTAATAGTAAGAAAATATTCTTGACAAATTTTGAACTATCATTTGTTCAGTGAAGATTAGTACATAGTCATATTTTCAAAATATGATTTTCTGGCTCTTGCGTCTATCTTGGAGACAGCCATATTAAGATTAAGGGTTCACTGGACTTCGCTAAACATTTCTAACAACTTAGGAATATAATAATAACTTTAAAAAAATTTTAAATAAAAAATTGAATTGTAGTTTATTTTAGCCATTCTAACTTGAATGATATGTCCGAAAAGGCCAAATTAACCTCTTCTTCTTTTT
The DNA here is from genome assembly GCA_949677035.1 of Omphalea diandra. Taxonomy (NCBI): domain Eukaryota; kingdom Viridiplantae; phylum Streptophyta; class Magnoliopsida; order Malpighiales; family Euphorbiaceae; genus Omphalea; species Omphalea diandra. The sequence continues at coordinate 8,324 of CATIWR010213633.1, read as the reverse complement.
TGGTCAATTTATAATATGAGCACAATTGAGTCTAATTTTATATATAAATTATTTTAAAATAATAAAAATCTTGATATTTGTTAATGAAGAATTACAAAAGAATATGGATTGAATTTATTTGCATCTCTGTCATGGCTCATTAAAAAATTTTAAATCTGTATTCATCTTGAAGTTTTACTTTTTTAAGTCTCTTTCTTTAGTCAAAAATGTTTTTTAGAAAAATATTTTCTATATTTTCTTCTGTTTGATACATACAAAAAAAAATAGTGAACACAAAATTTTTTCTGATTAAATAAAAATTAAATCATTTTTTTTTAAAAAAATAACTTTTCTTTTTGAAAACAATAAGTTATTTTTCGGATTTTGACTAATTCATCCAAATGAAAATTAAATTACATAAATACATATATTTATTATCACTGATTATTTTCCACTACCAATATTTATTACTATTCATTATTGGCCGACGATGGTAACCGAAGATTAGTGGAACTCATAAAACTTTTCATTTTAATGTAATTTTCTTAGTATAAATATAAAATAGTTGTAGTTTAAATTTTGTTATAGTCCTGCAAATCAAAAGAATATTAATAATTTTTTTATATTGTATTTCAAACACCAAAATGTATATTGCTTGAAAAATATTTTCTTCAAAAAATATTTTTCAAGCAAGTTACTTTTATGAAAATAAATAGAGCCTAAATTTATTAAATATTTTTTTTTTAACTTATGAGCTAGTTAAGGAAAAGAAAAAACTTTTTCTCCAAAAAAAAAAGAAGAAGCTGAAGTTTTATTATTTTTTTAATTCATCTATCTTTTCAATTTTAATTTAATTTAAAACAAAAAAGGATTCAAGTTGTATTGAAACAAAATTTATATTAAAATTATTGGAACATAATTATTCAACCTCTAAGCTAAATTTTTGTATGGTCTAGCTGATTCCATGAGACATTTTTTTTTATTATTTTTATGAAAACATAGATAAGGAACTTATGGAAAAAATAATAATTGGAGAGAGCAACAAAAAAGAACTTTGGCAAGCGATATTGTTAACGATATTGGTGTGCTTATTTTTCTTATGCCTTTACCGTGCCTGTTCTAATAGATCGCAGCACCATATTCTGAAGTTGTAGCCCAACGAGACCAGCTAATTAGCCACAGAGAACGTTAGAAACTCTGGATCTGTACTGTTATGTTGACCCAATAAAATTAATTTTCTGTTATATTCGTCCACCTCAAAACACCAAGACTTGAAATGATTAGTGTGATAATATGTAAATTTAAAAATATTATTAAAATAACTTTAAAAAATAAAAATATATAAATATATTTATAATAATTTAAAATTTAAAATAATTTTAAAAATCGATCGAACCAAATCAAATTGATCGTGTTGAATTTTATGGGTCAGACACCCTTGATATAACTAAAATCATATCCATTTTATCAATTAATAATAATAATCTATATAGGATAAAAATAACAAGAGAAATAAAGTTTTATTCAAATAGAAAGATAACTCTATGAATCAAAGCATAATTTAATACTGTTATTTGGAATTTTTTTTTATTTTCTCTCTTAAATCTTACATTCATTCTCTCTGCAGAGAAAATCTTTCTTTCACAAAAAAGAAAAAAAAAAAATCTCTATCTCAAGTTTTCCAGTGTGGATTGTGTGAGAGGTAAGTTATTTAAGTTGTGACACTAATTTCAATTCATTATCTGTGTTAATGTGATTGAAATTCGATTTTACATATTTTGTTCTTGGACATGACTTATAAATTTCTTAGTGAAATTCTTGGATGCAATCAAATTTCTTACTATGGTATCAAAGTCCTAATTTAGAAATATGCTATATTTATTTATTTTAATTTTAAAATTATATGTGATTTCTCATGTTCATCTTCTATGATTCATTCTAAATTTTTATAAACATGTTTTTGACATTGAAAAATTTATGTTTACATACATAAATTTTAGTTATGGTTAATATTATTTCTTTTCATACATATTAACATGCCAAATTTGGAGAATTATTGCTTCTGTTTCGCTTGATATCTTGCTATAAAATTGTGTGTTCATTTTATAATAGAGTTTATAAGATTTAAAATGACATATCGATCGTATGATTTGGTTGAATATTGAATGAGTTATGGTCTTCCAAAGTTGGATCATCAAAACTGAAAATATGTTTTCTATAGTCAAACATGATTTTGGGTGAACTTTGGGATAAGATAACTTTCTTTATATGAAATGATTTTGTGTTATGATACTCTATTTGTAGCATGATATGTGATCTTTAATTTGAGATATCATATGCATATGAGATATATCGAATCAATGTTGACAATTCGAAATTCAAATTCTGAAAATATGGGTTTCTTTTGGAAATATGAATTATTTACGTTTTTGCCACTTATATGATTCAATTATTTAGTAATGTTTTTAGATTGAAATAACGTGGTAGACGAACTCATAAGACTCAAAAACCTTCCACCGGACGAAGGAGGACGTCGGGAAGGCGGCTCATGGCTTGCACGAGCCACCTACTTGACTGGATTTCGTCCACTCACTACTGATGGCCAAAATTTTAAATCAATCCCTAGAAAATTCTCATTTAGGTCCCATTTGGAAAAATTTTTGTTTAGTACATGTAAGTTTTAAATCACTTATCTTGAATATTTTCTCAAATTGATCCCTAGAAAATTTCTATAGAGGTCCCCCCATATATTTAGATAAGTTTTGTTTAGTACTAAACTCGCAAATTTTTCACATTTAATTTCTTTAACATTTCTTTCATAAAATACCTTAATATAATTAATTAGTTTAATTATATTACTTATAATAAATAAGTTTAATTATGTAATTCATAATTAATTAGTTTAATTATGAAATTATGATTAATTAGTTTAATTATATTAATTACAATTAATAAGTTTAATTGTATAATTCATTATTAATTGGTTTAGTTATGAGATTACAATTAATTAGTTTAATTAGAATTGATGAGTTTAATTATGTAATTCATAATTGACTAATTTAATTATAATATTATAATTAATTAGTTTGATTATAATGCATTATGATCTAATAAATTTAATGATTCACTTAAAAACACTTATATTAAAATTTATTTTTGACCGTGGAGTTTTTGTGAGTTAATTAAATTTATTTTTCCTATATTTGTTATAGAAAATTATAATAAGGGTTTTTTTTTTGTCCTATTCAATTGCCATCTAATATATAATTAATATATATTTGTTATTTTTGTATTTGTTATAGAAATTATTGTAAGACTTTATAGAACTAATAGAGTCATTAGAACCTTAGAACAAAAATGAAGAGTTGAAGATATGATTAAAGAAATTAAAAATGTGGAAATGGACCCTAAAAACAAAAGCAATGACCTAACCCGACTAGTTAACCAAATCATTAAGATCAATGGACTTATACAAGCAATCATTTGGGAAGAGGCTTTTGACCGACTCCATTAAATACAACACTCTTAGATCCGATCTTAAGTCCGTTAATGAACAACGCATACTTGATTTATTATGGAATAGTTTCACCTTTAATGGGTTTTATAATAGCCTGTGAAGGGATTCATCAAATAGTATGTGAATTAGGTGGTAAAGAAGACCTTAAGTGCCTTTTATGGCATGACCATCACTAGAGGCAGACGCAAGATTCTTGGAAACTTTATGCTACCAAGAGTTAACCATGAGTTACACATGGAGCTTAAGAAGAAGTTATATGAATCTCTTACTATTCATAGGATTAGGATTTCGTAAATGCTTTCAATTTAGATCTAGTTCTAGTTGTGTTTAGGTTTCCATAAATATTTCTTTCTAATAAGTAGATATTAGTTATTTGTTTTGCATAAATTATTTGGTGTAAATTTATGCTCTATGATATGTTGATTGATTAGAATTGATTAAATTTGTTAAGTACAAATTAATTAAAGTTTATGTAACTTTAGATGTGAATAATTAATTATAATCGATGGTTAAACATAAGACCTTGGATGATGATTAGGAACATAGCGAACTTTCAACTCTAAACCTATATGAGATCAATATTTATAATTAATTAAAAACTCATGTGTATTATAGAAATTAATTAGTGTGTATATGTCTTTTTATGGTATCAGTAATGACATCTACTATTAAAAACATCGTTGTTGAACTAAATAAGGGTGAAATGCTCAATGGTGACAATTATGAAATCTAGAGCATGAAGATCCAATACGTGCTTGCAGAGCAAAAAGCTCTCAAAGGTCTGAATTTGAGCATGACAGAGCTTGAGGAAGGGAACATGACCTAACATAAGAGGGACCGTGAGGCCTTCACAACCTGGAAAAGGAAAAACACCATAGATCGCATCACTCTACTAAGTAGCGTGGTTGATGACATCATGAAAGAGTTTAGGATGTACGAGATAGCCAAAGACATGTGGTCTACTTTCTCAAAAAGGTTTGGCAGTACGTCCATTACTAAGCTAAGGTCACTTACAATTAAGTTTGACACATATAAGAGACACCCTAAACATAATATGAAAAAGCATATAAGGCACATGTCAAACATGATAAATGAGCTTAAGGATGCAAGTCATGTCCTTACCGATGAACAATAAGTGTAAGCAGTGATTCATTTGTTGTCGCAAAACTGGAGCATATGAAGATGCATCTAACTCATAATGAAAGCATCAAAACCCTACAAGATGTTATGCGCCACTTGGGGTTAGAGGAAGATTGCCTCAATGCAAACAAGTCAAGTGCTAATGTGTACATGACTAGCTCAAGCTCACATAGTGGGAAGAGGCACAAGTGTAAGCATGTTGGGTCCTAACAATAAGGTAAGGGAAAACCCATGCCAAGAAAAAGCAAAAAGTCAACTAACCAGCAAAAGGCAAGAGTGCCTTATGAAGAAGAAACATGTGTCCAAGCTTAAATGCTACAATTGTGGCATAAACAGGCATTTTGCATGTGATTGCAAAGTGCCCAAAAGGTATATGGCCATTAGGCACTTCAAAGTGCTATAAATATTTCGAGTTATGTAATCTAACTGAATCTTATACTTTATGGACTGTAGACTTAGCCACCACAGACCATATGCAAGGGACATAAGTGCCTTTGTAGACTTTTGACAAATTCCAAGTAGATCTAGGTGGATTTATATGGGAAACAACTGTAGAGTAGAGGTGAAAGGAATTGGCACGTGCAAGTTAGTCATGCATGGTGGCTTATTCCTAGATGATGCTCTATTTGCATCGAAGATTCGTCGAAATTTAGTTTCTGTGTTGGATTTAATAAAAAATGACTTTAAAGTGTGCTTTCATAAACATGGTATGGATTTATTTTTAGGACAAAAATATTTTAGTCCTGGTTCATTTCAAGATGGTTTTATTGTTCTTGATATGGAACATATTAATACTAATAATGTATGTTTTCCTATTTTACATCTTATACAACATGTGAAAATGATGTGAATGTATGACATGTTAGACTTGGTCACATTGGCCAACAATGAATTAACTGATTGGCCAAAAAGGGCTTATTGGGTAATATAGAAAGGTTTGATTTGTCAACCTATAAGCATTGCCTAGTTGGAAAAACAACGAGAAAACAATTTGAAAAAGGAACTAGGGTTGAATCACCATTACAATTAATTCATTCTAACATATATGGTCCAATGAATGTTAGTGTTAAACATAGGCCACTTTATTTTATCACATTCAGAGATGACTATACTCGATACAGTTATGTCTATTTGTTCTCTCATAAATCATAAGCATTAAAATACTTCATAAAGTACATGCATTTGCTTAAAAATCAATTAGATAAGAAAATTAAACTATTAAGGATCGATCGAGGACGTGAGTATCAGTCTGATGAGTTCCGACAATTATATGATAAAAAAGGGTATAAAACATTAATTGTCTAACCCATATACTCCATAACAAAATGGTATTGCAGAAATAAGAAATAGGGCCCTATTTGAAATGGTTAAGTCAATAATGGCTCAGGCTAAGTTGTCTATCACCAATTGGGTTGATGCATTATTAACAACCATATTTGTACTTAATCATGTGCCCACGAAATCGGTTGCCACTACTCCATATGAGTTATGGACCAATAGAAACCTTAACTAAGTATTTTAATACCTTAGGCATGTGCTGCCTATATACATGGTACCTCTTATAAATATAGTAAATTGGGTTCAAGAGGTAAGAAAAGTATATTTATAAGATATTTCGAGCATTTTAAAGGATATGTCTTCATAGATGAGCAAGAATGTGGCAATATTACTGCGTTTGAATCATGAGATGTCACATTCTTAAAGAATGAATTTCCTAGACAAGGGCAAACAGGTGAAAACCTACATTTGTATGAAACTTGTGACCAGATTAATTCTGCTACTCAAAAGTTAAATCTATTTTCTTCGAGTAGGAGTGATATAAATAGGAATGAATTAGTTTCAATAGAAACTCAATCACAACCTGAATTGGATCCAACTTAAATTATTGATCTGAGTGGGAGTAACAATGAAATTGTGAAATCTCAAATCTGATGATGAGTCACAAGTCGATTCCACATCATCATTTTGAGAATGAAGGGGAAACATTTACCATTACTCCATAAGATAAGGAAGAGCAAAAGAATGTGGATAAGGCTTTCAAAACCCTGCTAAGGATAAATGGATTAAAACAATGAAAGAATAAATGGAGTCCATGAAAAAAAATTAAGTGTGGAAATTAGTTAACCCACCAAAAGGATGCAAACCTATTAGAAACCAATGGGTTTTAAAGTTTAAGCGAAAGACAGACGATTTTATCAAAAGATATAAAATTTGTATTATTACGAAGGGATATACACAATAGGGAGGAATTGATAATGAAGAAACATTTTCTTCTGTTGTAAAGTTCACTTTAATATGCCTAATCTTGGTTATCATAGCAAGCATGGACCTAGAATTGTATCAAATGGATGTTAAATAGCTTTCCTCAATGAAGAACTAGATGAAGAGATTCACATGGAACAACAAGTAGGTTCCATAGTCAAAGGCCAAAAACATAAAGTTTGTAGACTTAAAAAGTCAATTTATGGCCTTAAGCAGTCTTCAAGACAATGGTACATTCAATTTCATAATGCAGTAATGTCTTATGTTTTTTATATGATTGAAGAAAACCATTTTGTGTATTTAAAAAAACCAAATAGAAGTTTATGATTATGTCATCATATGTGGATGACATTCTGATAACCAAAAATGATGTGGAGTTTGTTAAAGGAATAAAAGATGATTGTTATACAATTTTGAAATGAAAGATATAGGTGAAGCAATGTATGTTCTTAGAATTAAGATTTTAAGAGATCTTTCAAGGAATTTAATATCTGTTTCACAAGAGCAGTATATGAAGAAAATCCTTGAGCGAATTAATATGCAAGATTGCACACCCATAAATACTCACATTGGAAAATGTGAAGTCCTTAGTCAAAGGATGTGTCTTAAAACATCAAAGAAAAGAGAGAAAATGAGTATAGTTCTATACTTAAGTGTGGTTGGAAGTCTCATATATGTTATGGTGTGTATTAGACCTGATATCTACTATGTTGTTGGTTTGGCAAGCAGATATCAATCCAACCTTGGTCACGTAGATTGAAAAGCAGTGAAGAGGATATTAAGGTACCTCAAGGGCACAACTGATTATTCATTGTGTTATCAAGGCAAAGATTTGCATTTAAAAGACTATACTGATGTTGATTGGTAAGGAGATTTAGATGAAAGAAAATCTACCTTTGGATTTACTTTCTTACTTAACAATGGCACTATATCTTAAAGTAGTAAGAAGCAATCATTTATAGCCCTATCAACAATGGAAGCTAAATTTATAGCATCTTTAGCTATTATGCAAGAGGCATAGTTAAGAAGATTATTGGAACATTTGACAAAAAGAGAAAATGTTATAGAGCCTGTTCTCATTAACTGTGATAATCAAACGACTATAACATATATAAAAGACCCAATTGAAAAACCAAGCATATTGAAATCAAATACAACTTCGTGAAAGACATGGTAGCACGCAAACAAGTCAACATGAATTACATTTATACACAACAAATGGTTGTAGATCCCTTTACAAAGTCCATTCTCAAAGATGCATAGGCATGTTAAGTCATTGGGCCTATGTAGGTGTTGAATGTACTTGTAAAACGAATTTCCCAAAGTTGTTCACATGTGCATTTCTTTAAGACATCAATGAATATATATATATATATATATATATATATATATATATATATATATATATATATATATATATATATAT
>CATIWR010213604.1:0-74272 GCA_949677035.1 Omphalea diandra | reverse complement strand
CTAGAAATTTCTCAACCACCTGTTCGTGATGTGCAAAATGAAATTGCAACCATTCCTTTACCTTTATCACATGAGAGGATAATAAGAGTTCCTGTTCAAGTAGATGGTGGTGGTGAAGGAGCAATTGATCTTCCTCCTCCTGTTGACAATCATCCGGAACCTGTTATAGCTGAACCATTACCTGTTAGAAAGTCTGTTAGGGTGAGAAGGTCAGCAATTCCAAATGATTATGAGGTTTATCTTGGTGAATGTGATTATAATATAGGTCATGTTATTGATCTTGTATCTTATGATGAGACTGTAAATAATGTTTGTTCTGAATTCTGGATTGATGCTATGAAGGATGAGATGACATCAATGAGTCAAAATGGAGTTTGGGAACTAGTGGAACTTCCTTCTAATAATAAACCCATAGGTTGTAAATGGGTATACAAAACCAAGAAGGATTCTAAAGGAAAGGTTGAGAAGTTTAAAGCTAGATTGGTTGCTAAGGGGTTCACACAGCGTGAAGGTATTGATTATAATGAGACATTTTCCCCTGTTTCTTCTAAAGATTCCTTTGGAATAATTATGGCCTTGGTTGCACATTTTAATTTAGAATTACATCAAATGGATGTTAAGAGGAAATTCTTAAATGACGATTTGGGTGAGGAAGTTTATATGGTGCAACCAGAAGGTTTTAAAGAAAGTGGTAAAAAGCACTTAGTTTGTAAACTGAAGAAATCTATTTATGGTCTCAAACCAGCTTCGCGTCAATGGTATCTCAAGTTTGATGAGATAGTTACTTCACTTAGTTTCACAGAGAATAAGATTGATCAGTGCATTTATCATAAGATCAGTTGGAGTAAATTCATATTTCTTGTTCTTTATGTTGATGATATTTTATTGGCTAGTAATGATATGAGGATGATTTGTGAAACTAAACAGTTACTCTGTAGGACTTTTGATATGAAAGATCTTGGAGAGGCATCTTTTGTCTTGGGTATTGAGATTCGTCGTGATCGATCCCATCATTTACTAGGTCTTTCTCAAAAGACATATATTGATCGTGTGCTTAGTAGATTCAATATGCAATCTTGCAAAGGTTTTGATACTCCTGTGGTGAAAGGAGATAAATTTAGCAAGGAGCAGTGCCCTAAAACTGATATAGAAAGGCAAACTATGATTAATATTCCTTATAGAAGTGTAGTTGGCAGTTTGATGTACGCTCAGGTGTGTACAAGACCAGATATTGCATACATTATCAGTGTTCTTGGTCGATATCTTTCTAATCCTAGTTGGGATCATTGGGTTGCTGCTAGATATAAGTAATATTTTTTTACCCAACGTGAAAGCTTATCTAAATTCACCTGAAAAATTAACATGAATCTAATCTGACTTGGAAAAAAACTTGAAATGATTCAAATTCAAAAATGTTTAGGTTAGTCTTGGTCCTACTCTAACTTGATCTATGAATTAATCCAAATTGACCCAATCAAGTCTAATTATAATTGATATGAATTGGACTCAATTTAAATTTGGGCCACTTATATTTAAAATTTATTTTAAAAAATTAAAATAATAGTTTTTTTGAAAAAAGTCAACAATATTACTACCCAAACCGACACCATTTAAAATCTAAAAGAAACATGCTTTCTTTTCTACATCATGACCTAAGGACTTGACCTAACCTAAAAATGGCTCTACCTAACATTAACTCAACTCAAACCACCAACTCAACCCGTTTGCCATCTATAATTTTGAAGATGTTGAGAAATAGGATTACAAAACCTTTAAACTCTTTATCCACATAATATCTTTTAATTACATGATATAAAAAATTTTAAATGTTTAACAAGATAAATATGAATAACAAAATAATGTTTCCAATAACACCTTTGTCAGTTCCAACACATGATCTTCTAAGTCATCATAAGCTACAAAATGAAATTTGTAAATAAAAAAAAAAAAAACAAAGTCACAAGAGTAATAGTTTGGATCCCTTTGAGATGAATGAAATAACTAAAAGAATACCAAAAAGAACATGAGTTTGCAAGTTTTATACTCAAATATGCTATGAGAACTCAATAATGATAGTCAATAACACCTAATTCTAATAATGTTAGTTTATTTTAACATGTAACATTACCAATATTAGAGGTTGAGAAATCTTGATTAAGTGTCATGGGTATACAAACACAATTATAGGCATATGAGTATCCACTTGTTCCAAGTTTATATTGACAATGGCTTTTAGCTAAAAAGTGCTAGTTTTATAACGGATACTTTTATCATAGTCAACCATTCTTTTACAAGGGTTGTTTTGTCTCCTAATCTCATTAGGTTAAATAGCCTCTTTAAGCTAAATTACAATTTAGTCACTAAATTGTTAAATATTAGCAAATAAATCAGTAAAAAGAAGAAAACAACTTTTAATTAAGCCAAAGCTTAATCTTAATTTAATCTCTCTTCCATTGTCCTATTATGTACAACTCTTTAGGTTCTTAATATATTGACATAAAATATGAATTATATATATAATTTAAAATTAGTTAAATTGAACTATTTAATTTATCATTAATCTATATCTTGAATGAGGGTTATAATTCTTGTTTTAATGATAATGAACATAGATTAAGTACTAATTAGTGTGCAAGTGTTTCTTATTGAGAATCAATGGTCTAGCTAATATAATTAACATGCATATAGAAACATAAATTTAAAATTGATTTAATTGATTCCCATCCTAAGAGCCTAATGTTGCCATAACGGATTATTAGAAGCCCTGACTATGGAGTAAAAAAATTTACCTTCAGCTACCCTAATACTAGACCAGGGTGAGTTTTCTTTTGCGGTTAGGTTGTTGTAAACCACAACTGTCCACAAATGCTTTAGGCATGACCTCTAATGGTGATTCATATGCACATGATGCAAAGAATCTTTTGAACACCCTTAAGAGGGAGGGGAAAGGAGAAACACAAATAGGCTATAACTCATAAAAGGTATGGAGGAAAAACCATAAGCTTTCTTATAAGATGAATAGAATTAAAAAAGCCCTAAGCATGTACAATTATTCTTACAGATTTTTTCCTTAACTTATAATGTTTTTCACTTCTTTTTTTCTTACCCTTGTCCATCCACCTTAAGTTTCTTATATAGGAAATAAGCTACTTAACCAAGTCACATTAGGTTATAGGCCTATTAAGCCCTTAATTCCTATGTCTATTTTGGATCTTTTTAAGACTTTTTTAGAACTTACAATTAAGTCTTAAACCATTAAAAGAAATATCTAATTAAGTAACATTGATTTAATGTCATTTTTAATTTCTCATAAAACCCTTGTTTGTATGTGTGACCTCATGGGCCATGTTGACATTAAATATGAGTTTGAGTTCCAAATCTATAAATTTGAAAAGGATGAATTAAATCTAATTTAAATCACCATTAGTTTTCTAATTAATTAACTCATATTTAAAGATCATGATTTGCATTCTAGAACTGAAATGATCAAAGTGGCTTGATCTAACTCTTAATAGGAAGTTCATCAGTGTAATTCAATTCCTTCATTATATGACATTCATTCAAATAAAAAAGATGGATATGTGTCTCTCCGAATGGTCTAATCTTGATTAATTCTTATTAGTTATTGATATTTGATGATGTAATAGAAAATAATTGTCCATTCATCCATTGCATACCTTATGCAAGGATTTAGTTGTAATCAAGAATAGGCTAAATGTCTTCAATTATCTTAGACCAATGAATTCTCTCTTGACATTGCCTCTATCAAGTTTATATTGTACACAAAATATTCTTTATGAGTAATTTATGGCTAAGAAAACTAAATTCATAAATCAAAGCATAACTCGCTCATGACAAGATGCTATGGTGATCTCAACATATAATGAACACTTAAAAATCCTATCAGAGATTTCCATAAATATAAAGATAACACCCCAAATGGAATTCTTAAGCATATTATTTAGATAACTTGTTCCCAATAATTGCCTACACATTAGTCCTAAGTGTCTCATATACTTCCACTTATGAGATTAGTAACTTCTTTGACTCTTAAGGAAAGAAAAAAACTCGTACTACTCTCACGTCTTTATCAATGTCTAATGTTGGCAAAACATCATCTTGGAATAATTTAGGAATGCTACTTTTATGGAATAAATATTTCATAGTTGCAACTCTATATAACTATCTCTCCAAAGTGTATAAATTCAATAAAATTTATTTTAGATCATTATCATATTATGATATGTAGTGTAACTTTCCATACAACTATGAAAAAACTACAAGAAGAACCTATTATGGTAGTTCAACTCTATTGGCCATAGGCATCAAGAAGGGGCATTAAATTGGTGTATAAAAAAAAAAATTAGACGAAGGAGAAAATAAGACACGATTTATAGTGGTTCGGGTATAATTGACCCTACGTCCACTCCCTAATTCTCTGCAATTGGGTGTTTCACTAACTTTAAATGGTGTTTTCAAGCTCACATCTAACTTTACACTTTGTGTTTTCAAGGCTCACATAACAACCTTTACACTATGTGTTTTCAAGGCTCACACAATAAACTTACACTATGTGTTTTTAAGGTTCACACAATAACCTCTCTTGAGTGTTTTCATAGGGTCACACTACAATCTTTCTTACAATTGGTGTTTTGATGCTCACAGCCAACACTTACAATCTTATAAAGAAGAGAAGAAAATAAGCAGCAAAAGATTGAGAGCTTTAACACAAGTAACAAATTCTTTATCTATCTTATTTATCACTGTTTGGTGGAGTATTTATATCCCATGCCCACTAAAGAGATGTTAGTCTTTAAAGCTCAACAAATCTTTAAGACATGCTAAGCAGATTCTACATGAATTGCATGTTAGGCAAGAGTCGCGGTCGCGAAATCCAAATTTCCATATGGGAGCTAAAAATTGCGGCGAAAAAACCTGTTTGTGTCTAACGGCTAGTCCATATGGTAGCTCCTTTTTGGTTCATCAGGAAAATATAGCTGTTGTAGTCTAACTGCTCATAAAAGTCGCGGTCGCGATTCTTCCTTATATAGGGCTGGACTCAGGGCGCGAATTCTTTTGTTTGAAAGATAATATTCTTCTTCTTGAATCGCGGTCGCTACCCAAAATGTCTGCCTCGCTAATTTTGTTCTCCAACGGATACCTGAGACACTTAGCATGCTATGATTATGGACTAGCTTCCCTCTTAAATCACTTTGAAAGTCACGATCGCGACTAAGGTGTGACACACACCGCGAATTCGTCTGTGACTTTGGCACCCCCATCTTTGCATGAGTCACGACAGCGAAGATGCCTGCAAATCCCTCTAGCCAAGTTTCACCCTTTCTTTAAACTAAGTCGCGGTAGCAAATTACAAATCACTGATTGTGAATTTGGATGAAGTTTGCCTTCTTGAAGATTATGTAATCCTTCCAACTTTCAATTGAAATCTAACTTAATTTCTGCAAAACAACACTTAATTGAAACATTAGATATGATTAATCTCCTTTGTCAAGATCAAAAGAGGTCTAAGACTTAGGATTAACCAACCTAGTCCAACAAACTCATATGACATTAATAAAGTTTAGAATACTCTTAATCAACATCTTGGCTTTAAAGCATATCCTAACATTCTTTTGTTTGAACTAAAGCCAATCAATTATGCCTCTAATGGATCAACCATCCAATGACAATCCAATTAGGGCAAAGTGTTAGCAAGAATGTCCTTAATACAATTTTGATGGGTATTTAGAATTTATTAAATGATATCCATATCATTATTGTCCAAGTATTTGTTTGAATTAACCATTAGATCTTTATTCCATATGGCTCATATCATGATAATAGTGCATTATTATTATACAAAAACTTATAAATCCAATTGTTTTTACATGAATGAATCAATTGATTCAAACTATTTCCATTGTAGCCTCATATAAAAGAGATTATACTTTGACAGGTTTATTAAGTTATAGGATCCAATCATATGCATAATTTGAAACACTTTTCAATATTATGAAATGCAACAACATTATTAAAGTTAAATTTTTTACCAAACTTTCTGAAGATTATATTAAATTTTTTACCTAATTTTCTAAAGATTTTGTTTAAGGTATCCATATAATATAAATTTTATTTTAATTTCTTTATACATTAAGTAATCCATATATATAATAATGTATATATATAAACCAATTCATAATGATAAGACCTCTTTTCTTAAAGTGTACATTTCAGTGGCCCAAATCTTAGCCTCAAGCTTACCTAAAAGTTTAATGAGATTAATTACATATATAATTTATATGTATGTATAGATTATCCTATCCTTAGCTTATATATAATGTATCCTTTAATCTTTAAATGTATTAATTTGATATGACACTTAAACGCCTGCGACAACTTTAGTATGCATATATCCAAACCATTTTAGATGTAATAGATTGCATATTATATGTGTCTATTATATTTATAACTTATAATAAAATCACATTCATTTGTAATTAATAATGTAGTCAATCAAACAATAATAAGTATCATTATGCTTTTACCTATGCACTGTATCCCTTAGCTTGAACTATTTGTTTCATGTGCTTGACAGTTTGATTGAACTATATCATCTTACTACCATTATTTCTTTAGAAATCACATCTCTTAAGAAAATATGAGTATTTTAGGATAAACTATTTTAACTTAAAATTTTAGTAAGATAATTATTTAATAAGTATTTATGAAATTATCATTAATATGCTTCCTAAGCATCACATATTAATCATAAATTAATTAATAATATCATGTATTAAAAGTAGACTTAATAATTTAATGAAACTAAAAATATATTATAAGTTTTAAGAAGAAGTAATAAGCATATAAAAACAAGCATGTAATCAGTAAATTCTCATATGATTCACAATCATAAAGATTCCATGAATCTTAGCTTATTGATTCTAGTTCATTAGTTATATCTAGGTCATTGTTGTAATAATCATATTAAAATCACTAAGTTTTTTTTTTTTTTAATCTAATGGATTATCCTTAAATAAAAACATTTTTTTGAATAATCAATGATACAAACTATTTATGTCAAATTGCACATTTATTGATATAAGTAATAGACTTTCTTATAAATCTAAGACCATTCATAACCATTATAGATAATAATAATAAATGTTTATTGCATAAAAACAAATAACTACTTATTGTTATATTAAAACCTAATATTGTGCAAATGATAGAATAAAATGTTTGAAAAACACTCATCATAAAATGCCATTTACAACATTTATAATGCCTTTATATGGCTTATCATCCATAGCTTAATTCTGGTTCTTATAAATGACATTCATTTGTATATTAGTATCATATACTAATGAACCATGAGATGCAAAATATGATTTTATCACATCTTTCTTTGAGAAATGACTACCTTAGCCTTATCCATCTCAAAGGTTTTAAGAAAATCCTTATAATTCCTTTTCTAATGGCCTTTTTTGCCATATCATTAGTAGGAACATTTGCCTTCTTTTTAGTTTATTAGGTAGAGAATACATGACTAAGTGAATACTTAGCTTGTCATTTATTACAAAAGCCAAATTGTTTAATGTGAGTGCCATCAATTTTGGGGTTGCACTCAAATTATTCGAATCTTACTTACGACTCCTACCTTTGATAGATCAATGAGGGATTGAGAGGACAAGAGTCATATATTAGTACCACCCTAATGTTGGCACATGTCTTGGATTATCGAGGGATCCTCGATAAGGCCTCTCATAAGATAGAAGCCCCTTTTTCAAAGTTGTAGTCAATAGGGGGGGACCATGTGGTATAATACATTGGTACCATCCCTAATTTAAATGGAGTCACCGCCTGGCTGTGGTTGGAATGAGAATCTAGGTGAGGATAAATTCTAAGTCTATTTAAGTCATTTAGAAGATACAATTCATCTTCACCTTATCAGAGGTTCGATTTGGGAATTAAGTATAGTGTAAGGGAGAGATTAGACACCTCCACATCTCCCGGATTTAGGAATTCAACCTTCGAGCATCTTTGGTTCATAATTATCATTTTAGTCTTGTTATTGATTAATTTGATTATCAACACTAAACATGTTTCTAACACATCTATCAAGCATAACATCTTCAATGCATTACACATATATGTTATAAGGTAGGGATATAATCATGTCTTCAATGGGTGATCATTCATAATAATTAATATAAATATGAAAAACCAAAGGAAACATGCATGTCAACCTACAAAAGAGAAAACAACATGTTAGTATCTTACCATGAGGGAAAAATAAAGAAACTAAACTACCTTAGATCTAAAAGATACCATAAATCAATACATTACCTACTTCACAATTATCTTTAAGCTTAGGGGCCTCGCATGTGTCTATGTTTAAGTATCACATCATCCATAATCCTAACATCACATAAACACATATGAATAATGATAATAGAAAGTAAAGTACAAACACATAAAGATAACAAATAAAGTATAAACATATAATGCAAGAATAATATGCAAATGCACTTGGAGGATAGAGATGGCCTTGATCAAGTCATTTAATCATCATATTTGGAAACCTAGGAACGTTGGATCCTCATCCATAGTTGCTTAAAAGAGCTAGATCGTTCATATAGATGCCACTAACCATTTAGAGGTCTGGGATATTAACATATTCAAAAAAGAAATTATATAACGCTAATGATGTGCATTATGCATTAAACATGAAATATAAGAAGGTTAGGGGGTTTTAAAATGTTAGACTTTCTTCCTAAGTTTAATCAATTAATCACCTCAAAAGAAGATAGGAGGAATGAACAAGCTATATAGCTAGTCACTCTCCCATGGTGATAATGATTCGAACATATAAACAATTAACTTGCACAATAAACATATAGATGCAATGCACTCATAAGGCCATTGGGAGTTAGAATCCATGTCTTAATCATCTTCAAAATGACATAAAAGAAAAGCAAAATACAATGCAAAGGAAAGAAAGATACATAGTGAAAGAGAAATTAAGAGCATTGCAAACGTAAATCCCTCATCTTGATCTTAGCTTCATTTATTAAGGAATATGGATCATGGGTATCAATAACTATCCTTATTTTGCCATTAAAGCTCCTAAGATACCCTAAGAAACTCTATAAGTGAAAAGAAAGTGAATGAATAAGAAGATGAAAATAGGTTCTCTCTATAATCATAGTGGGTTGTATAGACCAACTAATGGTATGTACGAACCACAAACAAATGTGTACAGATACTGAGACTAGATTTATAAAGAAAAAAAGAAAAGAATAATGGGAAGAAAGAGAAAGGCAATGGATGCCTTGGATGCTCTCTTCTAATTGTCTTCCCCTCAAAGCCATTGTAGTTTTGATAAATCTTCCAAAATGCAAAAGGAATACACTAAACCAAGTCACAAATTCGTTGAGTCAACATTAGATTTGTTGGACTAGGTTGGTTAAACCTAAGTCAAAACTCTCTTTTGATCTTGACAATGTAGATTGATATGTTTTAACATCAATTTTGAGTGTTGATTTTATAGATTTTTTTGATAGGTTTGCATTGCAAATTGAATGGAAGTCTAAGCTCAAAGATTACAAATGACATCCTAATTCATGGTTGCAAATTAGAATATCATGACCGCTATCTTGCAAAAGGTTGAACTAATTTAAAACAGACAAATTCATGGTGTATATCATGTTCACCATCGCTATTGTGAATTTTTCACTAGCTTAAAGGGAATTAAGTCCTTAACTAGAGTATGCCAAGTGTCCCAAAGAATCATTGAAAGATCAAAATTCGCAAGCGTGAAATATTGGTTGAGATCGTGAATTGTCAAAGCAACATTTCCATGACAAACAAAAGAATTTGCATTGTCAGTTGAGCCTAATGGGAGTAAAATTGTGATTGCAAATTTCACTTTGGTTTTAGGGATATAATGACTATTTTCAAGGAGAACCAATGAATATGTGCCATGTGGACTAGTCGTTAGATACAATTAGGATTCTCTATCACAAAACAAGCAAATTTAGTGCAATATGAGAAATTGCGAACATGAATGCCATACAAAATCTACCAAGCATATTTTAAAGATTTGGGCATAGTTTTGTATATACCATCTCTTTGGTGGTTGTTGCTAAAAATACTCCACCAAATGGACTTGAATGAAAGAGAATAACATTCAATATAGTAAAACTCTTGGAATTTTGTTCTCAACCTTTGTACATTCAATTTCTTGTTGATAAATTATTATTATTTGGTGTAAGCATTAAACACCATTGGGATTTAGGTTTGGGAGTTAGCTGTTGTTGTAAAAACTCTTATTTAGATTAAGTGTGAGCTTGAGAAAATATTTGTAAGGTTGTGTGTGAGCCTTAAAGCACAAAGTGTAAAAATTGGGTGTGAGCTTAAGAAATACCATTAAGTGATAGTGAAATATCCAATAGGAAGGTATTGGGGAATTGATGTAGGGTTTGTTTAGATCCGAAACACTATAAAATTCTTGTGTTTTATACTTTTCTCCGAATTTTATTTCCTTCTTAACAAATCTTCCCTTCAATTTTTTTAAATTTCTCACCAATTCAACCCCCCTTTTTTTAGTGCTCAAGGGCCAATAAGTGGTATAGGAGCCAAGTCTTAATCAAATCCTTAATTTTGTGAGAAAAGATCAATAGCATAAGAAGGAATCCACACTCATCTAAAGCCCTACTATGATTTAGTCGACTATACTCATTGGAAGTATATAATGAAAATCTATTTGGATAGTCATGTGAAAGTGGTTGATGGTAGTGAATAATTGATCTTTGAGATATAGTAGCAAAGGAATGGAAGCCTACTATAAAAGTGGTTGATGGTAGTGAATAATTGATCCAAAAGGAAGAGTAGGTAGAAGCTCACAGAATATCAAACAAGAATAAAAAGACAATAACTATTCTTCTTAGCTCTTTATATAGAGAGGAGATTGGAAGAGTGTAACACTGCTTTATTGCCCATGGGATATGGAAGGCAGTGGAACACTTTTATGACAACACTGCATTAGTGAAATCAAGCAGGCTAGAAATGTATGCGATAAAGTGGGAACTCTTCATGATGAAGGACAATGAAAACATCACAGACATGACCAATTGACTCCTCTCCACAGTCACAAACATGAAGAAATTTGTTAGAATTCTCACCAATCATGAGGTAAACACCAAAATTCTTAATTCTTTACTTTTTGAAAAATTTGGTGCCAGAGTTTATAGTATTCAAAAATCCAATCCAGAAATTGGGAAGGTGCAAACTGATGTCCTCATTAGCAAGCTTCTAACTCACGAGCTAGCCTTAAAGAAGGATGAGAAAATGATGAAATTGAGGGGAAAGGAGATATCAATGATAAGACTAAAAAAAGAGCCTTGCTCTTAAATCCTCAACTAAAGATAAAGAGATTGAAGCTGCCATAGGTGAAAGTGATGAAAGTGAGAAAGAGGAAGAAGAGGGCCATGCTTTCAAGAAGGACTAAAGAGCTCACAAGGAGAAAGAAGGATAGGAGGAAGTTCAAAAAGGCATTTCTTAACTTCAAATAAAAGAAAAATGAAGTGACCTACTGTGAGTGTGGAAAACAAGGTCATATCAAATATGATTGTCCTAAGTTCAAAAAGAAGAAGAAATGGGACAAGAAGAAAAAAAAGAGCTTTAAAGCCACATGGGATGACAACTCTAGTAAGGAAGATGAAGATGAATAAGTGGCCATTCTCTACTTCATGGCTCAAGAGGAGTCCTTAAATGAGGTAAACACTTCTCCACACTCTTGTAATGGTTATGATGCATTTGATGATGTGGATGAGCTTCTTGAAGTACTTGCTTTGAGATGTGATAAATATAAACTTACAAGAAAAAGTGCTCAAAACTAGAGGATGAATTTAAATCCTTAAATGATCTTGTAAGTGAGTTGGGGATTTCTAATGAAAAACTCAAAAATTCTTTAGAGAGTCTTTCTAAGTCTTCATCCTCTCTTAACTCTTTCAAAAAGGAAAATGATTCTTTAAAGGGTACAATTATTGAACTTAGAAACTCCATCTCTAAATTTTACAAAGAAAAGGAAGCTTTGGATACACTTATTATATCTCAAAGACCTCATTTAGTAGGACATGGTATAGGCTTCAATGGTGCCTCTTCATTTACTTCTTCTCTCACCACATTCATTAGAGCATCAACACTTTAAACTTCAAGTATTGAGGTCATTGGGAAGAGAGGTGCTCCTAGCACTAAGCCACTTATGCCTAAGGGCAAAGGAAAGGCCCTCCAAGGCTCAAAAGCTAAGGCTCAAAGAGCAAATTATGCTTACATTTATAATAATAAGCATGCACAACCACACATACACAAAAAATTCTCTTCTAATCCTCATCAATCATGCACTTGCATACATTCTCACTATTAAAGTGTGAGAAGGTCTCCACCTTATACCAAAGTTGTGTATAGGAGAAAGACTCATAAGTCTAAACTCCAATGTCATTATTACATGAAGTATGGTCACATAAACATATTATGCTATATTAGGAAGGCACACCTCAAATTAGAGGACCCTTCTAGCACTAACCCCCCAAGGACCCAAGTATGCTTGGGTACTTAAATAAAGTTAATTTGTTTTTGTTTTGTAGGAATGTTTGGAAGCCACCAATGAAGTAATGATTGGCTTATGGATAGTGGTTATTTAAAGCATATAACCAAAAATAAAAAGCTATTTATAGCCATTAAAAAGAAAGATGGTGGCAATGTCACTTTCAAAAATAATGCCAAGGTTAAGGTAATTGGCATTGGAATAGTGGGTAAGAGAGGTTGTTTCCTTATAGATAATGTCCTTTTAGTTGAAGGATTGCAACATAATTTGTTAAGTGTAAGTAAATTATATGACAAAGGTAATAAAGTCACCTTTGAACCTAGAAACTGTTAGGTTACGATATTGGTAGATAAGAAGGTAGTATTTAAGGGTAAAAGGAGAGGCAATTACTACTTAATTGACTTAGACAATTTGGCTAACTAATCCTTTAAGTGTGTTGCCTCTATTAGGAATGAAGCTTGCCTTTGGCATAAAAGACTCGGCCATGCTAACATGGAGTTTCTACAAAGCCTATCAAAAGGAGAGCTAGTAGAAAGTCTTCATAAGCTTAAGTTCATAAAGGGCAAGGCATGTGGACCTTGCCAAATAGGGAAGTAAAACCAAACTTCCTTTAAAGCAAAAAATGTTGTAAGTACTTTTAGACCTCTTCAACTTATCCATATGGATTTAATTGGACCCATTAGGAATGTTAGTCTAGGTGGAAAGCATTATGCATTTGTCCTAGTTGATGACTACTCTAGGTTCACTTGGGTTTAGATATCCTTTCTTGCTTATAAGAATGACACTTTTGATGCTTTCATGCCAAAAAAGTTTAAAGTGAAAAAGGTTACTTCAATTCTTCTATTAGGAAGTGAAAAAGGTTACTTCAATTCTTCTATTAGGAGTGACTATGGAAAAGAATTTCAAAATGGGTCTTTTAAAAATTATTGTTTAGAGAATGAGATTTATCATAACTTTTCTACCCTTAGAACATCACAATAAAATGGTGTTGTAGAAAGGAAGAATAGGATTTTGGTAGAGATGGCTAGAACCATGCTCAATAAGTATTCTTTACCTAATTACTTTTGGGATGAAGCCATCAATATCTCTTGCTATATTGCAAATCATGTTTTCAAAAGACCCATTCTAAACAAAAATTCTTATAAGCTTTGGAATGGTAGAAAACCTAAGCTTTCATATCTTAGAGTTTTTTTTTTTTGGTGCAAATGCTACATTCTCAATACTAAGGACAACCTTGGAAATTTTGCTTCAAAAACTAATAAAGGCATCTTTCTTAGTTACTTCACCTCTAGCAAAGCTATAGGGTATTTAATAAAAGTACTCATCATAAGAAGTTGAGGAATCTTAACAATAACAAGAAGAAAACTAAGCTCAAAGACTACCTAAGGATTAAAGATTCTCTAAGTATCACTCAAAGGATCTTATCATTGGGGAGACATCCAAGGGAGTAAGTGCTAGATCTTAATTATATGCATTAGATAGTAATATTGCATTTGTCGCTCAATTTGAGCCAAAATCTCTTGATGAGGCTCTTGATGATGAAAGTTGGGTTCATTGCTATGTAAGAGGAACTCAACCAATTTAAGAGAAATAAAGTATGAAAAACTTATTCCTAGGTCTAAGGAACTTCCGATTGTGGGATGCAAATGGGTGTTTAAAAATAAGTTAGATGAGCAAGATTCTATCACTAAGAACAAAGCTAGATTGGTTGGAAAGGGTTACAACCAATAGGAAGACATTGATTTTGATGAAACCTTTGCTCCCATAGCAAGATTAAAGGCCATTAAGAATTTTTTGGCATATGCATGCCACATGAATTTTAAACTTTTTCAAATAGATGTATAGAGTGAATTTTTGAATGGTTTCATTGAGGAGGAAATCTATGTTAAACAACCTTTGGGTTTTGAATCTTATGCTTTTCTAAATCATGTTTTCAAAATAACTAAAGTCTTATATGGTTTAAAATAGGCTCCAAGAGCTTGGTATGAAAGGCTTAATTCATTTCTTTTACAAAATGATTTTGAAAAAGGCAAGGTTGACACTACTTTATTTTTTAAAAGGACACAATAAAGATACACTCTTTGTACAAGACATATGTTGATGACATTATATTTGGTGCTACTAATGAATCTTTTTGTGAAGATTTTACTAAGTGTATGACTAGAGAATTTGAGATAAATATGATGGGTGAGCTCAAGTTCTTCCTTAGTCTTTAAATTAAGTAAATTAAAGAGGGCATCTTCATCAACCAAGCTAAGTACACAAAGGACCTACTAAAGAGGTTTGGCATGGATGGATGCAAAGTACCAAACACTCTAATGAATGTATCTATCAAGCTAGATAAAGATGAATCGGGTAAGCCTATTGATGAGAAGAAACATAGTGGTATGATTAGCTCTTTCCTTTATCTTACCACATCTAAACCCGACATCATGTTTAGTGTTTATTTATGTGCGAGGTTTCAATCTTGGCCTAAGGAATCTCATTTGAATGCTTTAAAAGAATTCTTAAGTATTTACATGGAACATTTCATTTAGGAATATGGTATCCTAAGAATTCATCCTTTAGTCTTCTTGGATATTCAGATGTAGATTATGCCAGTAGTTTGTTGGATAGGAAAAACACTTCTGAAACTTTCCAATTCATAGGTGAATGTCTAGTTTCTTAATTTAGCAATAAACAAGTTTTGGTTGCCTTATCCAATGCCAAAGCAAAATATGTGGCAGCGGGTTGTTGTTGCACCAAAGTTCTTTGGATGAAATAACAACTCAAGGGTGATGGCAAAGTTGTGGATCACATTCCCATCAAATGTGATAACACAAGTGTAATAAATCGTTCAAAGAATCCCTTCCAACATTTAAGATGCAAGCACATAGACATTAGACATCATTTTTTTAGAGATCATGTCCAAAATAGTAATGTGGTGCTAGAATTTATTAACACCAATCACCAACGTATGGATATTTTCACTAAACCCTTTAATTAAGAAAGGATGAACTTCATCAAAAGGAAACTAAGGTTGCTAGATGGAAATTCCCTATATTGAAAATTGATCTTACTTTATTTGCTTCATTCCTTTTCATCAATGTTGATTCATTGATTGATTTGATTGGTAATTGTTTGATAACTTTGTGTGTTGAATGCCTTAAATGTGTTAATTCATAGTGCAATTGTGTTATTCAATACCAAATTGCTTGAATTAATCATCATAACATTAATTTGACGACATCTAGTATGGGCCAATTCCTATTTCTTATTTCAAAGTGTCTTATAATTTGCGACCGTTATTATCTATTCGTGGTCATTATTTATAAGTCCAACTCAAATTTTTTGATGTCTGTCAATTCGCTGTTGTGATTTTAGATTGTCGTTATGAAAATTTTCAAATTCCAAAATTTTTAACTATTGACTTTGCTGATTTCCAATGAAATTTTATTCGTTACTCAGAGATTTCATAAGTAGCGATTACAATAAGGCAATAGTGACCAAGAATTTAGGTAACCATTAGGCATTGACTGATTTGACATTCAAACGATGCCTACTCCTCATTTAATGCATTTGTTACCATTTTCCTACAATTTTTACTTTTTTTTTTTTTGCCTATTTAAGCCATCTTCACACTTATTTATTCCGCTTTTCCCATTCTCTTCATAAATCATCATCTTTCTTCTCAATCTCTTACAACTTCTCTCAAATTCATCTTTCATGGCACCTAAAAAGCTTTATAGAGTAGAAAAAGGTAAGATAATTACCTAACCTCAAAGCTCTCCTTCCCTTTATCTAATGAAAGAGATCAATAAAGAAGAAAATAAGAGATTCAAAGTCAACTCAAACAAACTCATCCAACTAAACAAAATTCAATCTACCTTTCTCTTTGAGTCTTTTAGTATCAAGGATGAGATTTATGTCTTTCTTTCTAACCTTGACTGGAATGAATTCATATTTATAGATGAAACATAATATGAAGAAGTTATTGATAAGTTTATGTGCACTGTAACCTTGAGCCAAAGGACTAAATCAAAAGCAAGTATGTATGGGATGGTTTTTAAGGCTTGGGGTTCTCTTTTTAACCTTTAAATTGCAGATAACATTCCATTTGTTATCTTTGCACTTGACATCATTTATTCAGAATTTTGGTATGAAATTTCTACCTAGACCAAACACGACCCCAAAACCTCTCTAGCCAAATATATCAAAATGCTCACAAATTGACTTCTCCACTGAATCATCACACTTTCCAATCAATGCTAGGGATTATGAAAATGAGAAAATCTCTTAAAAGAACCTAACATTCCTTTTCTATCTTCCCAAAAACTAACTAATCCAAATAGAGAGATACCTTATGGATCAGTTGATCCATATGAGTATAAAACCAAAAAACCAATTTACCGTCCCTTCTCATATCACAGTCATTTATAGGTTTGTGGGAGCTTTGAATAAGGAAAATGAAAAATTTCTCACTAAGAAATACTTTCCCTCCCAAAACTTCCTTAACTTGCCCTACTTGATTAATTGCAAAGCCATCTATCTTGACACATATGTGTATACCTTAGGGTCAGTTAGGGCCAAGAAGTAAGAAACTACACTTGCTTTTAAAAGGAAAAGGCTTGTGATTGAGGAACCTACTAAATAAGCCATTCCATCTCCTAAGCCAAAGTAAAAGCCTAAAGCAAAATCTTCTTCCATCTCTTTCTCTCTCTCTCTCTCTCTCTTCAATTAACTAAAAGTTGGATAAGGTGATGAGGATGCTCAAGAGAAAATTTCTTTTTGTCTCTTACCTTCATAGTGATTTTATAAATCTTCAAGAGAAGGTAGGTGCAACTCCTTATCATCTTCCTGACTTTAAGGAATTTGGAGATACCTAAAAGGAAGAAGAAGACTAAGAATAGTAGAGAGACAAGGCATAAGAAGGAGGAGATGAAGAAATTTGAGATAGTGATGACAATGATGACATATCTTATACTTTCTAGTTTTATACTTAGAATTGTAATCCTTTAGGCTTTTGATCCTTTTCTGTTAATGTTCTTTTCATTTCTTGTGTTTTGGCCTAAGTATGTGATAAAAAATCTTTTGTCTAACTTTTAATCTTTATTTTGTTTAATGTAATTTATATTTGAAGTTTGTTCCCACTGTTGTTACTCATTGTTATTTTTGCTTGTATAATTCCACTTTTCACTATAATTGTTCTCTATTTTTTTATCTTGACAAAAGAAGAGAGTGAATTTGCATATTATTAATTAAAGGGGAGTATGAATTAAGGTGGAGCATTACAAGTGCTTAATTGCATTTTAATAAGTTTAAACTATTTAACATTGTTAATCATCTTAACTTCACATTTATGCAGTATTTATCCCTTACAAAATCAATCTAAGTTGTCAAAATAAAAAAAGGGCGAGATTATTAGACTAGGTTGGTCAAACCTAAGTCAAAACTCTCTTTTAATATTGACAATGTAAATTGATATGTTCTAACATCAATCTCAAGTGTTGATTTTGTAGATTTTTAGATAGGTTTGCATTGTTAATAATTTACAGTGTCAATCGCATCCAATGGGAGTCAAATTGTGACTACGAATTTCACTTTGGCTCAAAGGATATAACAACTATTTTTCTAAGAGAACCAATGAATATATGCTATGTGGACTAGTTGTTAGATACAAATGAGATTCTTTATCACAAATCAAGCAAATTTAGTGCAATATGAGAAATCATGATCACAATGCCTAGTCATGACTGCAAACACTGTTAGACAAGCATTTAATGTAAAATCTGCCTAGCATACCTTTAAAATTTAGGCATATTTTATATGTAACATCTCTTTGGTGGTTGTTACCATTAAATACTCCACCAAATGGACTTGAATGCAAGAGAATAATATTCAATACAGCAAAAATCTTGCAATTTTATTTCTCAACCTTTGTACATTCAGTTTCTTATTTGTAAATTGTTATTGTTTGGAGTGAGTATTAAACACCATTGTGATTTAGGTTTGAGAGTTAACCATTATCATAAAAACTCTTGTTTAAATTGAGTATGAGATTGGGAAAACACTTGTAAGGTTGTATATGAACCTTGAAACACAAAGTGTATGGTTGTGTGTAAGCCTTGAAACATAAAGTGTAAAAGTTAGGTGTGGGCTTGAGAAACACTATTAAGTGATAGTGAAATACCCAATAAAAAGCATTGGGGAGTGAATGTAAGGTTTGTTTACACCTAAACCACTATAAAATTCTTGTGTCTTCTACTCTTATCCTACTTCTTTTATTTCCTTCTTAATAAACCATCCTTTCAAATTTTTAAAAAATTCCACCACTTCAACTCCCCTTATTGGTGCTCAAAGGCCTACAGGATCTTTAAGTGAGTGGTTTAAGAGTTAGGGTTTCTATATTTAAATGGTTTTTATAGTAATTTTGGTTGAGTAACCTTAGGTCAAGAAGCCTTTCCCTCCCTCTTTCAAATGAATACGTATTTATAAAGAAGGAGTACAAACAATGGTTGGTTATACAGCCAAGTAAAAGCCAATAGTTAACTATTCCAAAATCTTCTCTTTATTAAGATTAGGGACTTGGTTGTACAACCATCCATAAGCTATTTAGTGGGCCTTTTAAGTTGGGCTTTGTTTGGATGGTGGGCTTAGTTTGTGCTTGATTCAAGGTTCTTTCTAAGCCTTGTTCCCTCCATTTGCAACCTTTTCCCATATTCCTTGGAGAATAATTCTAATAGCTTTTCATCATTGGGCTTGCATCCTATGGCTTAAAATATAATGCTCACAGTCTACCCTTTACTTTGTGAGGCTTGGGAAGTGATACAACTCTTTAGTAGCTCTTTGAGTAAGTACTAAAGTTCTTGAATGGCTTAGTAGCTTTCTAGTAAGTACTAAGTTTATTTGACATCTTTTTGGCAAATACTAATTATTCATTTTTAATAGCTTTCAAGCAAGCATTGGGTGTCTTAACAACTTTCTAATGGGTACTGGGTGTCTTAATAGCTTTCTAATAGGTACTAAGTTCTTTTAGAAATTTTTTGGCAAGTATTAGTGTTAATTATTTCCTTCCATATGCTCTCAAGCATGTATTAGGTTTAAGGTTGAGATTTCAAGTAGCCATTCTAGCTAGGTGGAAGCTCGGTAGCTCTCTGGCAAGCATTAAAAGAGGTTTCATATTTTGACAATTATTCTAGGATGAAATGTTGGTTTATTAGCCCTTTTGGCATCCATTGGGCATGATTATGTCTTAATAGTCATTCTAGTATATAAAGTAAGTCCACTAACCCTTTTGACAATTATTAAGGAAGAATTTGTGTTTGAAAGGGTCAACTTGGTGTAAATTTTATTCAAAAGCCCCTTAGCAACCATTTTTTATGAGTATATATTTCTTATAGTCATTCTAGTTTGAAATTGATTTAATAGCCCTTCTGGCATTCATTGTGGGTGAATCTGTATTTTGGTAACCATTCGGACAATAGTTAATGCTTATCAAAAATTTTGAATTTTGATAGGTTTTTAGAAGTGGAGCAAGATATTAATAACCCTTATGACTAGTAATTTGTACTTCATCTTATGTCTTAAGGGTAATTTTAAAATTTTGAATAAGATTTCAAATCATTTAGAGGTTCAAGGGTATTTTGTTCATTTCTTTATGAGCCCCTTTTCCTTTTTTTGTTTTCCTCTCTCTTCCCCTTTTTTCCTTTTGGGATTGTTTTGAGGTATGTACATATAAGCCTTATGTCTACACAAATAATTTATATAAAGACATGAAGGGGCAGTGTAATTTTGTGATCAATATGGCATTAGTTATCTATACAGACAACCCCGTGTATATAAGGGGTTCAATCAGCTTTGCTCCTCAATTGTGTTATTTTCACTTCTCTTTCTTCTTTCTCTTTCTAAAAACTCTTCAAAATTAGAGCTTATAGGTTCCTTTATCTTGGATTCATAATGGTGCACTTTAATGACACCATGTTTGATGCTCATATGGATTTTCCGACGTAGGAAAATACTGCCTATGATGCATTAGGAGCTCTAAACATTGATCAGGGTTTTAAGTCAGTATCAGCCCTCTCGTGCATCTTGCCCAAGATGTGCTCAAAGGGTTTCAAGCCAAACTGAGACATGTCGATCATACTCCCATATGACTGGTGCAATCTCTGATGTGGTAGGTCCCATATTTCTATTTTTTTGTATTATTTCTTTTTTTTTTCTCTTTTCTTTTTGGCACTTTTTAGCTGTTAGGTGTTGTGAAAAAATTGTATTTTACATGCAAATAATAGGTTAGTTATCGAGAATCAAGTTAAACTATTAGGTCACTCACCTTTAAAATATCTAGAATTATTCATTGATCGTATTTTGGCTAATTGCCTTGATTTGCATGCTCACTATTTATTGATCCTACATTTGGAAGTTGTTTATATTAACTTGTGAAATAATTTTAGAAAATTTAGAATACGTACCTATGAGACTTAATAATTTTATTTTTGAACTTTTGCTAAAATGTTATTAAATCCTGTCGACTTTGCAAATTTTGCATTATTTGTGATTAAATCTTGCTAATATTGTAGATTTTATGAACTTTTGTAAATAAATTTATGTTTCATAATTTTTAGTGAAGTTTGGTAAATTATTGCCTCTAGTACCTATGAATTGAATGTCTTTACTGTGGGCATTTGTCATTGCCTGAATTTAGATCTTTATTTCCTACACCCATAACAAGTTAGGATTAGTTTAGAAATTACTTAAACTTACTCCTACACATACCAAAGGGCCTTTCCCATCATCTTTATCTAGAAGAATGCATATAATTGTGATTGCTAATGGTTGTTGAATCTTTATTTTATTTTACATGGACCTACATATGAGTATGTAAATTTAGTTTTTGTATGGAATTACATGTAATTTACATACTTGAAACTTGTGATGTCTAATTGTTGATCTTCAATTACTTTATTTTTAATGCCTACCTTAAATTTTATGCTTTTTTGCAATTTTTCTCATTCAAGGATTTTATTTGGTGTTTTGTATATCCTTATGTGCAAAAGTGCAAATAATTAAAGGGTTGATCGATTTGTGCATGTTGTGCATACCTGTGATGCTATTTTGACTTTTTTTTTTGGCTTTCTTGTGGTACTTGATTTGATTTTCCTTATATTTTTGGTTACAGACATCTTTGTTTTTATCTTTGTTGTGTAATTCCCACTTTTATTGTTTTTTTTTAGGGCAATATCTCCTTTAGTAAGGGGAGCAAAGCTGTCATATTGGCTAGCATTTGGTTTAGGTGATACCTTTATCTGTCATTACACAACTCGAGGAGATTAATCTCTTACCATTTCTACGAACATTGCAAAACAAGCCCCTATTAAGTGACGCGACTACCATTCAAGCTCTGGCAAAGAGGTGGATGAACGCTATTTATACCTTTCACCTACAACAGATAAGGGAGTTTAAGGGACTTTACTGATATGATTGAGATCCATTGCTCAAGGATCCCATTACCAATTGACATGGGAGTCTGTCACCCTACATGCATACAGATTATATGTGCTATCTCTTTGGGTGTGTCCCCAACATGAAGGGGAATACCACTTTGAGTGTTTCAGGCTAAAAAGGGGTATTCCATCGATGATTAATGTAAGTCCTTAGAAGGTTATCAATTAGGTGGCTCACGTCTTCCTGGTGTATGGTCTTATGGGACTATTCTCCAAAGAGACATAATAAAGATATGTCTCTTACCAGCCTTTGAGGGTCTCAAGCTAGTTTGTCAATTTGACTAAGGTTGTGTGCAATACCCTATTTGTACCAATATTTAGATAAATGTTGTTATGGGTTGTCGTACATTAATGACCCCTAATAGGTACTTAAGGTAATTTATTTGCTTACATTTTCCTTTATTCTTTTTTCTTATCTTTTATTTTGTTGATGATATTTCTTTGACAGGCTTAAGTGATCGAACTAAGGTTATTGGATGGTGACAACCCTTTAGAGAACATAAAGGGTTGCTATCCTTATTTCACATGATGGAGTTTTATGCATCATGTTGGGTCATTTGTGAGGGTCAAGTGTAATCACTTGAACAAGTTAATTGTGGCTTGGTATGTTTAACCAGTAAAATGGGAATCACATTATCAGTTTTATGATATTTACTAGTTTGGTAAGGTATTTAAAGTAGTGTGTTTCATTCTTCTATAACTTTCCTTATAATGGAAATGGTCGGTAAATGAGTGGCAACCTAAGGTCATAGAGGCTAAGGATTGCTCTTATGGGTGATGGTTGCTAACGGGGCCATTTGACATGCATTAACATATACATATCACATTATTCCCATTAGTATGCCTTAACATATACATTTCACATTATTTCCATTAGTATGCCTTAACATCATTTCCATTAATCATGCATCATAATCATTTTACATCATATTAATCTTAGACATATACATATCACATTATTAGTAACTTAGAAATTTCGAAGATTACTAAGAATACAAGGTATAAATTAACATTTTACTTAATATATTTATAAATCTTTTAATTATACATATACATCATTACTGTGTGCAACTAAAAACCATAATAAAATCCCTCACCTTTTATTGCTAGCAATAGCTTTTCCTTGCTTTAGTTTTGTTCCTTTTCTATCTTTTTGACTTAGCCTTACTTGTTTTAGCTTTATCCTTACTTGCTCTTATTCGTCTCATCCACAAACTTGGCTAAGCATAGATATTCATTGCATCATTACTATAACAACTAAAATGTGGAAAGTAACACAAACTTATCCATAGAGCACATAACATAAACATAACATATAGTATAATAAGGCAAAAGCCCTTATAGCGACAATGAAGTTCTAAACATCAATCAAACATGTAAACATAAATTTTACTAGCTATAGTCTATAACATAAATATCATCCTTCATATTTAGCTCATTGTCACCATTTTCTTTTATCTCATTCATAGTATCAAAATTAACATCACTAATAAATCATGTAGTTATCCATAATTATAATCCTTAACTCATTTCATAATCATCAATTTACACTCCTAAATTCATAAACATATTCATTTCTTATTATAAACTATCCATATGCTCATTAAGGCATTCATGTATTATCTTACCCTAAATAAATGAAGAACATCTCCTCCATTCTTATATAACACTAATCATAAGGTCTAAAGTGTCAAACAATATCAAGAAACTCAATTTAACATCAATTCTCTCCATAAACATAATTCATTTACATAAGGACTTCATAAAACCCATTAAGACATCAATATTTTTTCCATCTCAACCAAGGTGTTAAACACCATTCAAGCTTTAACTATTATCTTAAACATAAATATTAGGATGCTAATTAATATTTAAGAAGTCAATAATCATCAAGAATTCATGTAATCAATCCATATACATCAACATCTTTCAAAGCTCCAGTTGTATACAATGTAACATTGCCTTTAGTTCAATCGATGTGTAAAATACTAATTAAGCTCAATTCTCCTCTTAAACATGAATATAAGAATACTAATTTACATCTAATTGATTCTTCTCTTAAACATGAAGATAAGAGCACTAATTAACATCTAATTGACCATTAATCATTAAGAATTAAAAGATCTAATTGACCATTAATCATCAAGAATTAAAAGAAATAACCCACACACTTCAAGCAATTCTAAGACTTTTTTTGAAGACAACATCACTTTTCATGTCATACTAGAGCCAAAATAAATTCTTTCCATCATAACCAAGCTCAAAAACACCATAAACACACTTATTCAAACATAAAACAAGTATGAAAAAAATTTGGCAGATTATAACTTACTGGAAATAGGTAGAAGAAAATCACCAACTTGCTTCAAAGATGGAAGAAGGTGGATAAGCAACTTGATTCTCCTAATTTGATTTGGTGGCCATGGATGGAGGAGAGATTTTGAGAGGATTTTGTTAAGTTTCAAGCTATCTAAAACTAATGAAAATGGGGCTGAAGTCATGTTTAGCCAAAAGAAAGAGGTGTAGAAAGACCAAAATGCCCAGATGGAGTATTCCAAAAAAAGGTCCACCAAAAATGCTACTTCCCCCATAAAATTATGCTTCCACCCTTTTATCCTTTTTCTTAATACACTTAGAAAACCATTTTCAGGCATCAATAATAATGGGAAATGGAGTTAGATTCATACCTAGGAAGAAAATAAAGATAAAAGGGTGTGAAAAGACTTAAATGCCCAAATAATAGAACCTTTCAAAAGCTTTGCTTCCAACATTTTGTTCATTTCTTCAACACACTTCAAATACAAACTTTAGGCATCTAAAATACATCTAAAACACTCGATTAACATGTAACAACCATTTTCATTTACAAAACTCATAGCATCCATGTTCGTACATATGCATAAAGTTTTTATTCATCATACATACACAATCAAACATGCATTTAATGTACATATATGTTAACTAATGTTGAGACTAGTGACCATAACTAGTTCCTATCTAAATGTATGTACATGACACAAGGAGAGAGAGAGAGAGTTGGAATTCAACTGACGATTTGTGGTCCATGTGTCTCAATGCAAAACTCTAAGCACTAAAGTGTCCAATCCCTAGTCTTTGGTATCTGAAAAATATAATTGCGATTTGGTAAGTCACGCTCAATGAATAAGAACAATAATCAGATTCTTATGTCACAACCAATAATCAAATATCATTAGGATACATTACAGTATAACATTTGACTATGCAAATGCAAGTGCAAGTGCAATAGATTAATTTTTGTCGTGAACATGTAAGGCCTGCTCCCAGGAATTCATGTGTTTAAGCGACATTTGAATTTGTTGACCAACATATAAAAAGTGATTCATTTGATCAATAACATGTGCCAATGAGACTTATTGGTCCATCTTCCATGTGATTTGCAAGTGTTTGACAAGCAGGTCACAACATCCTTTTAGTTCCATGTGCAAGTGCTCATTCACAAATGGTATACCAAGTAATCATTAAGACCATATAATTCTCATTTGACTCATATTCATATGTAAAAAGTAACAATTCAATCACATACACATGTAATAGGACATAACCATATCATAAAATTATCACACATATACACATTAGAATCTAATTATTATTTTTTACTCACCTTTTGATGTAACCAACCTTTATGGTAGGTTTGGTTCTCTTTCTAGGGCTTCCAAAAAGTTTTGAGATCATAATATTTGATATATACATGGTTATTAGTATGCCAAAATGATTATAAATGCTTGGTATGCATCTATGGCATGATTCATGCAAGTGGACCTAGTGTCTATACATATTCTCCTTATATGGCATCGTAAGCTTGCTACACTCTCATAGAAATAAGTCTAGATATACTTATCCAAATGACTTGATTCTTTTTTTCAAACAAACTACACACATAATGATACAATATATTCAAATTTTAGATCAATATCAGACACACAGAAAATGTGGTGAATTTTTAAAATTTTCCCTATTGCAATGTCATCTCAGTCTAAGTAGGTCTTACATTCCTGGATGTATCTTAAATTTTACAAATCCAATTGCAATAATAATATACCATCAGTTACAAAAAATATAAAGGAACATTTTTCATGTTTTACTCATTGTCTAATTCAGTCTATATGGTCACCAAAACAAAGAACCAATCTCAAGGTGAGCAAGTTTGTAACATGTTGACAAACAGACATGATGAAGGGATAATATCTTAACAACCATGCTGGATTTGGCAAAAATATTTCACAAGTATGTATATCAAACATAAATATACAACTTTAAAGTTTATACCATCATCAAATTCTGAATCTATGGCCATCAAATTCTTGGAACATAGAATTAAAAGAAAGGTGGGGTTTCATCTGGGTACATGGTCAGTCCCAATCAATGAGCCATATCTCTTTCTGCACAACAAATCAATCAAAACTGCTTTATAGGTATTTATAGGGGATATAACCATACAAATTTCATGTTTTACACTTTGTCAAAATCAGAACATAAGACCATCAAAGTATAAGAAAATAGAAAGACTGAGGTCATTTCGGTTGGTTGTGAACCAGCCCTAATGAAGGAGCCATAACTCCTCACACATGCCAAGTCAAGCGAAACTGTTTCATATGCATTTATATGGGATATAAAGCTACAAATTTCATATTTTTCACTTTCCTAATTCCACTTCTAGGGTTATGAAATTGTGGGTATAAAATCTTGCTCTAACAGTAAAATCCAACACAAACAGCTTTTGTTCTCTTGAATTTTAAATTCCATCCAATAGCTTTACCTCAATTACTCCATAATTCTCAGTAACCATGCATGATTAATATGTCATGAGAGGTTAATTTCAATTGAGAAGAAGATAAATTAACTTACTTATTATCTCAGAATTAGAAAACCTTAGGACTCTTTCCTAGGCAGCCCACACTTCTTCCTCCTCTTCTTTTTCTTCTTCTTCTTCTTTTTCCTTTCTTTCTTTCTTCCTTAGCTCTCTCTCTCTCTTCTGCTATAACTCACATCTAACCCCTTAATTCTGATCCTAAAGGGTCAAAAATTCCACTTGTAAGCCTATTGCAATAAGACAAAATCATGGTGTTGCATTCTTATTGGTTGGAAGTTGACTTTCCTCTTTTAGTCCCTCTACTTCACTCCTTTAACACCTCCATTCATCTCCTAATCCCTATATACTCCTTATACTTTTAAATAAGCTCTCTAATACCATTATTTATGATGTTATAACAAGCACACAACATAAAACAATTTGTCATGCAACAATACAAACACTACATATGTGTTCAAGTGTCTCAAATGCAACGGTGTAAGTGTCATTGTCGGGCTTCTATAATTCACATGTCTAAATGATTATTTATCCAATGCATATGTTCATGTGGGATTTCATATCATTTATGCAATAAATATATTCATGTGATAATGCCAATGAATGTGGATAGGGATATTACATAACATATGATTTAATTACACTTTAAGAACATTTATATACCTTAGTGGCCATTAAAAATCATGCACCTAACTTAGCATATACCTTATCTTCCATCATCCTTCCTCATTCCTTTTCAACATGTACTTTAACATAACTTTCTTCCACATATAATGTTGAAATATTCTTTATTATTAAACATCTAATTCCATCACTCATTCATGTTTGTTCATTAATTATCATTTCTTACATATGCATACTTATGCATCACAACTTACACTTACTTTCTCCTTATGACTTAACATATTTCACCTTCATATCTCTTAGTTATTTTTTCTAAATCACATCATATTGTATCATAATTAGTCATCATTATTTCATTAAAATCATCATCATTTTTTCTAATTAATCCTCTTAATGCTCATCACATAGGGGAAGTAGCCATCATTTATGAGAGTTGTGCTAAGAACCAAGTTTCTAGCTTTACATTATCCATCCGAGAGTGCTACCTCAAGAAGTGAGTGATGCTCTAGTGAGAGGGGCCAAATACTCCACTCATGCCTTATATCTCACCATTTAAAATGTTTTGAGCATATGACCTGAAGCATAATTAGTACTAGCTAGCCTTAGCATTGAGTCCTAAAGAGCAGCTTGTTACAGGGGTTATGGGGTATTAGGCCTAGATGGCCTAGACTTTATTAGGGGAAATTTTATTATTAAAGGCACGCATTAGGGCTTTCCCTCACCATCAAGAACATGTTGGGATAGTGTTACATTATAAGGCTTAGGGCACTTTGGCCTATTCAAAGAGGAGGCCCATAGAGCCCACTCTTACAATCTGGAGTCGCAAGCGGGCTTAGTTAGTTGAAATTTCTAGTTTAGAGTTCATTATGGTAGGGAAATAGACCTATTTCTAGATAGTTTAGTAAAGACGTGTGTGGTTTTCCTGACCAGGTCCATGATGACTCTAGACGTCACTCGGTTGTCATGCATATTTGAGCTAATCAACATGACTAACATAACTATCAATTTATTGTATTTCCTACACTCATAATTTATTTCTCATTGTGTTTATGAACCCTATTTTCTTCCTTGTAGATCCCTGCATTCAGTTTAAGGCCATGTTTAATATGATATCAGTGCTGAAGAGGATGGTGATCCAATAGACTCTCTAGGTTGAGGTTAGTGACAATGCAAGTTATATATGCATGACTATAATTATTTTCGTGTGTGTATATGTAACCTACCCATCCTAACCTAGTCCCATTATAGGAGGTTTTCCATTATTAGGCTTGGCAGCTTCGTGAGACATAGAATGAGATATCGAGGCTTTGAGCCTAGATGGAGTGGACGGAGTACCAGGTGCCTATCAAGTCTAAGAGCTATGTAGGCACCTCTGATAAGGACAAGGATGACTGAGCTATTCACAGTTGCCCCTTCTTTTAGGCTCTTATGATTCTCTTTTCTTTTTCTATTTTTAGAAGTACTGACTATTTTAACACTCTATTACATTTATTAGGTGAGCCCTTTTTAGATGTTGGCTTTGATACTTAGGACCCATAAAGTATTCTTGAGGTGAAATGCTTTCATTTTGTCAAACCTTAGCTCTTTTTGTAGAAATGGATGCATGATTCCTATTTTGATACTTTGTCCATGATTTTAATGGTTGTGGTATTGATTATGCCCATTTATATATGTATGTGCTTCTTTAAACAAGTATGAATTGATTTGGAAGCCCAAAATACAAGGACAACTTTATTGTACAAATTGTAGGAATAATGGTTTATGCATACCATTATTTTGTTGTATAAATAACTTATGCATGTACAACCATCTATAATGTTCATAGTTATCCTGCACTATTCCCATTCTTTTTCTTCTATAAAGCTTTTCTCTATGATTTCATGCCCAAATCTACCTTTTTCACATTTTTCAACATGGCTAGAGCATTTTTAAAGTTACTCCTACCTTAGAATTAGTCTGATCTACCTTGGGCAAGTTTCAAAGCCTTTCATTACCTTTTGTCTATTCGACTTAACATGGATTTTCTTTGGCTAGCATGTGATTTATAAGATCCAACGACCCACCATTTCCACTTTGGAAAAACTAAAATCTATCCCTTATTAGAGGAGTTTGGTGTCATTCTCAGTTATCAGATTACTAGCATGGACTGGATCATACTACCATTCATAAATTACCTATATGTCTAGAAAATAATGGAATTATTCAAATTGTGTTATGATAAAGTGTCCACATACACCCTGGGAGAATAAAAAATCCTCATATCTTTACTTCTCACCTTTCATTCTTCAAGAGGCCACGCTAAGGCCATAAGTCTATATCCTAGTAATTATTCTGATGGGAGAAATTTTTACTACAAAGGAATGATAAGGAGATTAAATTACGAGTTTTACCTCTCATTAAGGAGATTGAGTTGGGGAAGACCTCGATCCTTATAATTATTAGAGAAACCATTGTGGGCGTGGACATAATGTCACTAGGCATCAGTGAATCTTTCACTAAGAGTCTATTATTGCTTTAAGTATGAGTTTATCTTATGGTCTTTTATTTTATTCTCCTTTTTCTTTATTTTTCTTTTAATTTTTAATTTTTATTATTTTTCAGCCAAACTTTTGTCTTGATCACCCTTACAAGTTTTCAATCCAATGGAACTGCTCATTTTTTCTTAGCTCGCCATTTCAGGTTTTAAACCTAAAAAACTTTTCTTTTCTTATTTTTCTTCTCTTTTCTTTTATTTTTTTAAATATGGTTACAAGATAAATTAAGTTTTTTGGAAGCTCCTATTGTGGACACATAGTGTTATTTTCCTCAACAACATTTAAATCGTTGTTTGTCAAGATTTGTTTTTGCTAGAGCTGAATGGGCTGAGTGGCTCACATTTTAGATTTTAACATTTATTGGTAGAGACTAACTAGTGTCACTTTGAGGACTTATGAAAGGTGTGTGATTATTCTGCCTTCGACATCTAGTACCTTTTATGATCAAGCTAGAGTTCATCATTAGTTCAAGGCTAAATAGGATGTATTAGGTTATCTTCCTACTTCCATAGGAAGACCTTTGACTTAGCACTTTATAGCTAAAGTGGAGGTCACATGGGTTGATCATTACATGTAAGCATAAGATTTTAGGTCTCAAGATGCAAAGCCTAATGATGAAATTACTGAACTAAATCCCCATAATATAAAAGGGAATTGCCCAAATATAAGGATGAAAGACCTTAGGAAATCTTAGAGAAGTCTAAAACTAAGCCTAAGATTAAGTCCAAGACCAAGCCCAGGGCTACCAGCCAAGCTTGATGGGTTGTATAACCCTCAATTCAAGGCTATATAGCCTACCCCATGGTTGTACAACCCTCATAAAACCCTAAACCAGGGAACATTTTGAAACTGGTCCCCCTTTTATACCCAAGGGTTGTACAACTATAGTAGCAGGATGTACAACCATCCTTTGGTTGTATAGCCCACACGTAAACCCTAATTCTAGTACATTTATCTCATTCTTTATGATTGGATGCGTCCATGGTGCAACCAGAACTATTGTTAGCACTGTGCACCCATTTAACACTTATAAATACCCCTCATTTTGAAGAGAAGAGAGAGACTCGAAAAGTCTAAGGTTACTATGTAGAAATCACTTCTCAAAGAACCTCAAACACAGAAAAAATCAAACCTTAACCTTACCCCACTATCTCTAAGGTAGAACTAGGCATTTATCTTCATATTTATGCATTTCCTTAAGCAATTTTGGAGGATATCAAACTTGTATGTGCTTTTGAGGGTAAAGATATCACTATGACATACTTGAATCCCCCTTTCCCCTTCTTATTCTTTTTTTTTTTCTCATTTTTTATTTTTGAAACATAAAAATAATGGTTGTATAGCCTAAGTTTCCTATAATAAAGTAGAACATCTTCTTATTATTTCTCTGAGATTTCTTGCTTTTGGGGTTATCTTTTGGGATTTGGTGACTCCAGTGATAAAATAGAATGAGGTCTAATGACTCAAGACCTCTATTCACTTCAAAAATGGAGTTTTGTTGGTTTTCTAAATGACTTTCATTATTTTTTTTCTTCTTAAAATGTTTTTGTGTCCTTTTGTTCCTTTGATCTTAAAGTTATATATTTTTTTTTAATTTTGGTTTGACACTTTGAGCAATGAGTAAGTGAAGAACTTGAGTTTTCTTTGACCTTTGTAGTCCTCTTTGTGCAAAATTCATATTTAGTCATGTGAATAGTATTTTTAATTATTTGATTCCTTAGTTTGATGTGGGCATTCTAACTTCTATAATATTAGGTTCTGCCCTAAATGTTCCCACTCTTTTTGAGTAAGATGAGGGAAGGTTTAATAACCCTAGGACATTATTTATATGAATCTTTACCTCAAAGTTATCTAATGCCCTCCAAATGCTTAGCATTGTGTATGTATGCCTATTCCTTTTCTTTTATCCATGACTTATGCATTTGTACATGTGTATTACAAGCTATATATTTTAGGTTGTGATGGTAAAATGTGATGACCATGGACTTAGTCACATGTTAGGTACATTGACTATGTTGTTATGATATGGTGACCACCCGAGATCTTGTTTTCCTTTCTTTACTCACTTTATGTTCTCTTTACTTGTTTATCTTTAGCTTGACTCATTGCTAACTTATTTCTTCTTTTGGATGTAGGTGATTACTTGGGATTAGACTATGAACTTGGTCTTAATCACTTTTCCATTTGGATTATGTGATTATGCATGGTTTCATTTTATATTGATGGTTGATAATGCATTTGAAATCCCTATGCCACGTCATATGACCCCCTTCCAATTATGGATGATTACGTGTGTGGATGGATAATAATGCATGTGAACATCCTATACCATGATGCATGATCCCTCTCCCTTTTTTAGTTGATGACTTGTTTTGTTAAATTGAATCGCATTTAGATATATGCTTCAGGGCGATAATTGGACTAATCAATAATTTAAATAAAATGTTAAAAGTGAACCAAAGATGCCCAAAGGTTAGATCCCAATATCCGAGCAGTTTAGGGGTGCCTAATCTTTCCCCAAGTCGTACCTAATTTTTAAACATGATCTTTGATAGGGTGAAGACGAAATGGGCCTTCTAATTGACTTAGGTTAGATTCAAATTTTGCCTTCCCCAAATTCTTGTCCTGACAAAGTCAAATAGTGACTCTATATTAGGGTAATACCAACATATTATCCTGCTTTTCATCCCCAAATGACCACCATTTTTTATAAGGGCTTTAAAATTGTGTAAGGCCTAAAAAGATCCCTCGTTGGTCCATTCTTGTGTCGTTATTAGAGGTTATTACTAATGTATGATCCCCGACCTCTCAATTCCTTGATGATCGATAAAAGGATGGAGTTGCAAGCAAGATTACACTAGTTTGTGTGAAACCTTAGTGCTCACAATGGCGACTCTACTGGGGATTGAACCCATAATCTCTAGTTCACTTTTAATATTTTAAACTTATTATCAATATAGTCTAATTGCATTCATGTAGTCTTTACACTCCACTACAAGCGTTAGGTGCCCTTAGACAAACTGATGGTTCTCCAAACTTGAGACTTAAGCTCCATTTGGGCTTAGGAGATGGTGAGGATGATTCATCACTCATGAACCTAGTACCTTCAAGAATATTGAATGAAGGATCATGATAACTGCCCCTTAAGCTTATAGAAGGCATCAAAATCAACATCCCTTTAAAGCATTAGACGCATGTAGGAGCCAACAGTGCCTTGGAATAGGAAACCCCACTTGTTTGCATTTTCTTCAAATGGGAGTTAGAACCCTCAAAGAACACGGTTAGGTATCTCCAACATAAGCATAAATATTACCCCATCATCCTTTAATGTAGTTATCCCCCATATGTAAATATTTGTGTATTCCTTTATTCTCGGCCTTATATAGGATTTCCATGTAAATATCTCTCTTACCTTGTAAAGGGATCCTTTCGCATTCCAAGTACATGCTTTTCCAACTAATGTTGAAAGGTTCCCATTTTGCTAGGTCTTTTATATATGTTCTTTTAAAACTCCAACTCTCCTTGGTTCGAGGTGACTGCATGCATTTTCTACCCCTTAGTGGTAAGAATGGGACCTTACCTATAATAAAGCCACTAAGACCTCATGTGAGGGAAGAATAAGGTTGGAAGGATCTCTTGCAAAATGATTTGTGCATATCATGCATTGATTACTTATTCTTACATCATACTGATAACCCTTATTTTATAGCCATCATAGCTCCATCCAAACCCTCATGGAAAAGAACAGGCAACTGACTTGCTAGAATAAGTAGGACTTCAAGTCCAAAAATTGATCCAATCTTATAACCTAATATACCACCAGAAGTGTTGGAGAAGTTGATGGCTGACTTTAATTACAAGATGAAGGAGAGGATTGTTGAGGAAGTGACCAAGCGGGTTAATGAGGTCCTAAACAAAGGTGACACATCTACTAATAGAGCTGATAAGGCAAAACACATATGGAAGCCCCCCCAACCTGTGGTAATTGATAATGATCAATTAGGATGAAGGAATACCATCAAAGTAAGATTACTAAGGAAATAGGCAGTGATACAATCATCCCTAATAAGGCTATGACTATTAAGAAGGAGAATTATCGATTGATGATTTTACTAAATAGTTGGA
Source organism: Omphalea diandra (assembly GCA_949677035.1). Lineage (NCBI taxonomy): Eukaryota > Viridiplantae > Streptophyta > Magnoliopsida > Malpighiales > Euphorbiaceae > Omphalea > Omphalea diandra. Next base: position 40,054 of record CATIWR010213604.1, on the reverse strand, counting down.
GAAGGCACATAAGGCTTTAAGTGCTAAAGGTATGGAGAAAGGAATAGACATCAATGAATTGCTTGCTCAGAAACCTAAGAAATTGTAAACCAATTTTCACATGCCTATGTTGCCTAAGTTCCCAGGAACCTAAAGTGTAAAAAACCATGTCCATTCATATAGTTAATCATAAAGGCATCTGGGGTCTTGATAGACACTGTATTAGTCTTTTTAAGTTGTCATTAGAAGAGTCCATAAAAATTTGGTACTTCAACAGGCCAAAGATTGTCCAAAAAGATTGGAAGGAATTGGTAAAAGCTTTTAAGAAATACTATGCTTATAATTCAGATTTATAAGTCAAATTATAGGACTTAAAATCGTTGAAGCAAAAGATTGGTGTGCTTTAATGATTACATTAAAAGGTGGAAGAAGATGATTTCAGAGGCAACTATAAGGCCTACAGATAAGGAACAAGTTAAGATGATCATTAAAGGGGCTCTATTTGGTATTGGCACCAAAATTAGAGAAATGTTGGTCAGAAACTTTAAGACCTCTTAGAAGCATGTTTACAAGTTGAAGAGATAAAGTTTGAGCCAAGGAGGCAATACAGGGGAAGAAGCCCTGACTCAACCTCAGATTGAGGGGAATAAGACAACTGATGTCAATGCAACGAGGATGCTAAGACAGTGCATTGACTTAGGAATGCCTTTGTTTAAGGCATTTGAGAGACTATAGAAAAAAGGGTGTTAAAGCCTTTAGCACTAAGACCGCTTCCTAATGCACTGGCCCAGGGGTATGTTGTCAATGCTTACTGTGCTTTTCACTAAAGAGTTGGTCATAATATTGATGATTACTACAAATTGAGGCATGAGATTTAGGATCTTATCAATAACAAGATGATTGTTCTGCCGAACTTTGAAAGGTCTAGTATTCGGGGAAACCCTCTCCTGAACTATCAGAATGTTCCTCCCCAAGTCAAGGGACATTTATAATAGATTTTGAAATTCATAAAGAAGTTGTTATTGCCACTAGAGAGGTGGTCATAAAAGAGGCTTTAGTTGTTTGCACTATCAATCCCTATGAAAGTTTATATGAAGAAATGGAGGAAGAATAGAGAAAAAAAGTGATCTAATTATGGGAAGAGAGTGATGAAGAAAAAAAAGTGAAGCAGGTGAGTCATAACGGGAAGTAGTACCCTAAAGGAGAAGCTTCCAATGAAACAAGGGTTGAGAAGAGGACAAATGAACCCACTGTGAAGGAGAAGGAGGACAATGATCCCATTGTGAAATAACTTAAGAAGATGCCAATACAAATCAGTGTGTAGGAGTTGCTTATCACCTCTTAGGAACACAAGAAAGTTATAGTAAAAGCTCTACCAAGCTTGATTATTTCTAGTAAAGCTACTTCGAAGGATGATGTCACATTGGTGACTCATAAAGGCAAAATTACTTTTTCAAACAAGGATTTGCCACCGGAGGGAAGGGATCATAATCTGACTCTAATCATCCAAGCTAAAGTAAAAGGGAGACACACACCATGTGTAATGGTTAATGATGGATCAGGGATTAACTTTATCTATTGAAGCCACTACTTAAGTTCAATTTGTCTGGGAAAGATTTGAAAGCTTATGACAAGTCATTCAAGCCTATGATGATAGTAGGAGGCTGGCATTAGGTATATTCAAGACCCTGGTAAAGGCAGGCATGGTGGAGACTATGTTATGTACATGGGGAGAATGTTTAGAGAACATGTGACCCCAAGGCATTAGTCTCACTCATCTATTTTGAATGTTGTGTTCGAATGATAACAAAATAATAACAGAACCAAGAAAAGTTCTAATGATTGTATTTTAGTATTTTTGTATCCTATGAACAAATGCTATAGTTTGGACCATCCAACGAGCGTCAAAGAAGTGTTATAGTTTTAGCTATGTTGGAGTTAGCAACAAGTGTTACATATTCATAACAAGCATTAGAGAAACACTCTAGATTAAGCTAAAGCTTCTAGAGCTTCTTACAAGGCACACTACATATCTCAATAGGTGTTGAAGATGTTGCTAATGTGCATTGTGAATTCTCCAACAAGCATTGAAGTATTTCTATAAATTTTGAAAAGTAGAGCACAAAGCTCATACTTTCTAAGCAATCAATAATAGACATTAATCACACTCTAATAGGTATTATAAAGCATGCAACGAGTGTTAAGTAAATGTTACCATCCAACAAGCATTATGGGACTTACAATAGGTATTGAACAAACCTCCAACGGACATTTAGCTCTCTTATTCCTTATTAAAAGAGAGTAATTGTAAAGGTTATCTTTGAGCCTAGAAAAGGGAAGCTTCTTCATTAGCCTGGAAAAGGAAAGGTTTTTCTTGAGTCTAGAAAAAGAAAAGAAAAGACTAAGTGAAAGTTTGGGGAGTGGAGCAGGCATATTGTCAAATAACTATAAATCTCTGTATTGATTTAAGGTTATTTCTTCTGCGTTGTGTATTTCTGTTTTTATTTACAACCTAATTCACCCCCTCTTGGGTTGCCATATCTCCATCCAAACCAATAATTGGTATCAGAGCCTAACCTCTTTTAAAGCTTAAGTGCAAGAGGTATACAATCATAACAGCCCAAAATGAGCATGGACTAGAAGGACAATCAATTGCGAGATCTTCATTCTTTAATGGAATAGACTATCAATATTAGAAGAGCAAATCTACTACTTTCTCAAATTTAAATCCATTGAGCTGTAGAGAATTGTAAAAAAATACACTCTAATGAAGACATTTGCTGATGGGACTCAAATAGAGAAAGACATTGATGAGATGTCTGATAAAGAAAAAATGCAAGTTGCCAATAATGATAAGGCCACACATATGTGCTTTTATGCTTTAAGAATAAGTGAGCACAAAGTCAACTACTAAGGAAATCTAGGAGGCCTTGGAGATCACAAATGAGGGAACAAATCAAGTCAAGGAAAACAAGATGGAGAGCCTTGTTTTCCAGTATAAAACCTTTCTAATGAAGCCTGATGAAACAATCTTAAGAATGTATGATCGATTTATTAAGATTATTGGAGAAATGAAGGCTCTAGGAAAATATTCGCTAATGAGGAACTTATGAAGAAAGTCCTGAGGTTTCTATTTAAGGAGTGTCATAGCAAAGTTACCTTTCTTAAGGATTTGAAAGACTTGAAGACCATACCACTTGATAAGCTGTTGGTCAATCTTATTAACTATGAGATGAGTCTGAATTGAGAAGTTTTATCTATATCTGAGGATGTAAATAAGAAGAAGATTGGAATAGCACTTAAAGCTACCTCAAATGCCTTAGCTCAGATAATGAAAAGCTAGATGAAGATTAGGTAGCCCTCCTAACAAATAAATTTAAAAGGACGCTGAAGAAGAAGAAGGGAAAAGGCAAACTTGAGTAGATCGAATGTAATGGGTGTAGAAGACTTGGCCATATGAAAGCAGACTATCCTAAAGCTAGAGTTGAGAAAAATGACAAAAAGAAGAAGAAGAAAGCCTATAAAGCCACTTAGGAGGACTTTAGCATCATAACCAAATGAGGATGAAGAAGAACCAAGGATAAGAAGAAGAGAAAAAAACCAATCTCTATCTTATGGCCTTAGAGAACTCTTTGAAATAGGTATGTTCTAGCTCTTTTGATAGTTCTTTTGATAGTGATATAGATGAGGATAATCAACAATTGGAAACATGTTTACTATTGAAAATTTTATTGAGGCCTTAAAATCCACCAACAATGATCTTTATAAAAGTTTAGAAAGAAACAAAATTTTCAAAGCTAAATTGGTGGAACTAAAGAAATGTTTTGAGTTATTACAAAAGGAATATGAGGCTTTGCACAAAGAAAATAAGTTTTATGAAATTATGTCTTCTCAAGAGACTCAAGAAAAATATCTCAACTTTGAAGGATTCATTTGCCTCTTTTACAAAAGGAAAAGAAAAATTAAATCTTATTTTAGGCTCTCAAAAGACTTCAAAGGATAGACATGGCTTAGGCTTTAATCATTTTAAACCTTTCACTTCAAAGTCAAAGTTTGTGTGAGCTTCTACCAAAACTAGAACTGCCTCACCTTTATCAAAATCACATAAGCACAACACTAATTGCTCACATTCACACAGGCCAAAGGCAAATCATGCCTTTTATTTATAGAACTAGGATTTTAAAAATGCAAAAGTTCCTTCACATTTTAGGCATCAATCTTTTAGGAAGCCACCTCACACTTACTCTACAAATGACTTTAGGAAAGCATTTTATTTGACAATGCTTTTATTATGGAAAATTTGGCCATAAAGTATACTTTTGTTATGCTAGGTTGAGAGATGAATATGGTTATGCTACTAATCCTTAAGGACCTAAAAGATATGGGTTACCAAAGAGAGTTTAATTTTGTAGGATCGGAGAATCCTCACCTTATATTCAAAATAGAGAATCAAATGGTGAGTAGAGTTACAAAAAGAGACTATTGTATTTTGGAATTCATAAATTGTAATGTACCTCTATCCCTCCTTATTGTTTAATATGCTTTTGCTAAAGGGAGTTCAAATTATGAATCTCTAGTAACTATCCTTCCTCTTTTGCTTTCAACAATATGTGAAGAGAACGTGTGATCCCAAGTAATGTTAACTGAATTATTATTTAAGTATCTTAGGAGATTTGTTAAAAGAAAGTACATAGATATGAGGAGTTTTCCTTCTCTAGGTAATTTGTATTTTAGATGTTTGCTTTTTTTTTTTTTTAGAAATTTGATCTAAAAAATATGAGATTTTTTTATTTTTCTTTTAGTATATTTTTTTGTCATGATGATAAAAATGGGGGAGAAAACAAATGTTTGATGCTTTGATTGAATGTTTGGATGCTTTGATTGAATGTTTGAATGCTTTGATTGGTATCACTTATTTGTTTGGATACTCTTATTTGAGCTGCTCTTTTGGTAGTATAACATCTATTATGTTTTTAAAATTCAACATTTGGTATCTTGTGTGGTGTATTTGGTATCCAACTTTGTGTTTTGACATTTGGTATGCTCTGTGTATTTTTTAAGTTTTGAATATTTTGGTATCAAATTATCTTAGTTTTGTCATCATTCAAAAGGGGGGAGAATGCTGTGTAAATAGGGAGAATGTTTAGAGAACATGTGGCGCTAAGTCATTGGTCTCACTCCTCTCCTATGAATGATGTGTTTTGAATGATAACAAAATAATAACAAAACCAAGAGAAGTTTTAATGATCGTATTTTAATGTATTTGTATCCTATGAATAAGTGTTTTAGTCTAGAACATCCAATGAGCATAGAGAAATTTCTAATGGATGTTGTCTTTTCATAACGGGTATCAGAGAAATCCTCCAGTTTGAGCTATGGTAGACTTAGCAATAGGATTACATGTTCGCAACAAACATTAGAGAAACACTTTAGATTGAGCTAAAGCATCTGAACCATCTAATGAGGCATACTATATATCTCAATGGGCATTGATGGTGTTGCCAACTGGCATTGCAAATTCTCTAATAGGCATTGAAGCATTTCTACAGATTTTGAAAAGTAGAGCACAAAGCTCATACTTTTTAAGAAAATAATAATAGGCATTTATCAAACTCTGACATGCATGTGTTATGGACCATCCAACAACTATTATGGGATTCACAATGGGCATTAAACAAGCCTCCAATAGGCATTGAGAAACTAACAAAGTTGGAGCTATTCGTTGTAAGACAAACGAGCGTTGCTAAGAATCAATGTGCTTTGTCACCTTTAATGGCTTGTTTTGCAGAAAAGATGTTAGAATGATTATCAACTATTCTAATGGTTGGTTTGTAGTTTTGGTTGTATAAGGAACATTTTTTAAGACCCAAAAAAGATTAGAAACTTTGGGGAACATTTGTAATAAACTAGAGAACATCTAACAAGCTATTTGTGCAAACCTTTTGGTGTTGCTTTAATTTGGGTAGAGTGAGGATTATTTTACAACTCTTTGAGTGTAGGTTTTCTTGAGCACTAAAGTCTAAGTGCTGCTTTTTTTTAAAGGCATTGACACTGTTTAGGTTTATCATTACTAATGGTTAAAAATGTTGGTATTGTACCTAGAAAAATACTAAGGGTTAGGTTAGCTCTCTTTTTCATTGTTAAAAAATAGTAATTATGAAGGTTATCCATGAACCTGGGAAAGGGAAGGTTCTCCCTTAGCCTAAAAAAGGGAAGGTTTTTCTTGAGCCTGAAAAAAGAATAGAAAAGGCCCATATGAAAGCTTGGGGAATGGAGTATGTGTAGGACCACTATAAATCTCTGTGTTAATTTATGGTTATTGCTTCTAAATTGTGTGTTTATTAACAACCTAATTCACCTCCCTCTTAGGTTACCTCATCTCCATCCAAACTAATCAACTATGATAAAGTTCATAGTCCTAGACATTTCGATCATATTTTACCTTTGTTAGGAAGGCCATGGTATCATCCTCTCAGTGGTGTGCATTCCACTGTTCATCATAGGTTAATCCCCTGCAAATGAGAGATAGCATCCGTCACTACTGAGGTTGGGGAAATTGTATCAACTTTGAGTATAACTATACCGCACCTCTGAGGATTTCAAATTGTTGTTGTCACTGATAAGTGGGTTCATCCTAAAGTAATGAGAATTATAAAGAACATGAACTTCTTACCCAGACAGGGATTAGGGAAGAATTCTTTAGCATGTCAAAATTTCTAAAAATCTCCACTCAGACTGTAAGGAAAAGGATGCAGTATTGTGGTGAAGAAGTAGAGCTAAGAGTGAGGGACTTATGTGGACCACTGTGCAATTTCTTTGTGAAAGAAGGGGAGGCTGTTAAGATAATTGGGCATATAGTGATGGAGAATGAAAAGTCACTAGGCAAGAGTATATATGAGCTCAAGGAGGCTTTTTTTTCCAGTTAGATATTGGTAAACTTGGTTATTAGAATTATCAAGACTCATGGAAAGAGGAGGACAGTAAGAAGAAAAAGAAAGAAAAAGGAAAATAGGTTGTAGAAGTGGAGAACAAACAAGAAATAGGTCGACCTATAGTGCGATACAGTCCTCAGTCGACATAGCCATAAAAGGATAATAAAAAGATCACTGATGAACACAAAGAACAATATGAGCTAAAGCAAAACTTTTGGGCCATTTGGGAAGAACATGTAAAGTAATGTTTTGACTTGTTAAAGTAAAATGCATTATTTGTGGACTTAAAATGCGAGTATACTGGGCCTTACAAGTTCACTGAAGCTGCTTACATAGGGATAAAATTGGAAGACATTAAGGGCATGATTGTGAGCTCCATTAAGGAAGTAAGTAGTAAGGAAATGAAGAATTATGTGGTAGAAATTAAGCCTAACAAGGCAAATGGAGCAACACTCCAGGCAAAATTCTTAAAGATTAAATTGAGGAATGATAATATAAAATAAAGTTTGAATGAGTTGTCAAGGTTATTGCTAGTACAAATGACGAGAAAGAGGCAAATCCTATGCAGAATAATGATATTGAGGTTTTAACTAATGGAGTGAAGGGTGAAGAAGATGAGAAGGTTCAGGCATATGAGACTCTAGCCAACCGATCAGATGAGGAGGACTTTCTTACTACTGCTAATTTTCTTTTTTCCTATCTCTTTTAGGACAATGATGTATTTCTTTTTAAGTTTAAGGCAATGAATGATGAGTTTGCTTACTTGTGTGATGTGTTTCCTAATGGTAGTGTGAATGGCATGCATTATTTCATGAGCATATTTAATATTAATTTTATGTATACTATAGCATTTAACCTTGGCATATAGGAAAATCTAAAGATTTTGCTCATTGATAGTGATGTCATACTAGATGAGCGAAGGAAGTTTAAAAAACTACTTAGGAAATATCAGAGGTTTTTGCCTAGATGTACGAGGATATGCTAGGGGTTGATAGGCAAATTATGGAACATAGAATCTCGACCTTTCTACACATGAGGCCAGTAAAATAGTAATTGCGAAGGATGAGACCTGAGTGCCTAATTAGTCAAGGAAAAAATGACAAAGCAATTGAATGCCAAGTTTTCAAAGATGGTAGATTACCTAAAGAGGTTAGCCAACGTAGTACTACTATTGAAGAAGGATGGAAGAGTGAGAATGTGTGTTGACTACATGGATTTGAACAAAAGGTGCCCAAATGACAATTTTCCTTTACTACACATAAATGTACTAGTCGACAGTGTTGTAACTTATGTAATGTATTCCTTCATGGAAAAATTCTTCGGGTATAACCAGTTTCTCATAGCTATCACATATAAGGTGAAGGTAGCTTTTATCACAGAGTGGAGGACATATTGCTACAAGGTGATGTTATTCAGGCTAAAGAATGTAGGGGCAACCTATCAATGAATGACGACTACCCTACTGCATGACTTGATTCATAAAGAGGTAGAAGTGTATGTGGACAATATGATAGTAAGTTAGAGACTAGGGAAAGGCAATTCAAAGCTTTATAAAAGTTCCTAAAAAGAGTTGATGGGTATAATTTGGAGTCGAATCCAAAGAAGTACATGTTTGGGGCCACTTTTGGTAAGCTATTAGGATATGTAGTCAGTGAGAATGAAATCAAAATTGATCCAGATAAGCAAATGCTTTTCAGGAAATGCCTACACCAAAGATAGAGAAAAAGTTACAAGGTTTCTTGGGCCATTTACAGTTTAATAGTCGGTTCATGGCAAAATTGACCCCTATTTGTTAACCCATTGTCAAGTTGCTAAAGAAGAATCAACCAATGGAATGGAATAAGAATCAACCAATTGAATGGAATAAGCAGTGTCAAAAGCCTTTCTAAAAGATAAAAGAGTATTTGACTAAGCCGCTGGTATTGAAGCCACCAAGGCCCGAAAAAACCTTTAACTTTATATCTAATAATGGAGGATAGTGGTGTAAGTGCAATGTTAGCTTAAGAAGATGAAGTAGGGAATAAGCACACGAAATATTACCTCAATAAAAAGTTGTTATGTTATGAGGAGAAGTATGATCAAGTGGAGAAGACTTGTTTGGCACTGAACTGGGCAATAAAAAAGTTAAGGCACTACCTTTAGTCATATTTAGCGAAAGTGGTCATGAAACTTGATCTGGTTAGGTACTTATACAAGGCCTTTTCTCTGACTGAGAGAATAGCAAATTGGTTGATCATGTTGACTGAATTTGATATTAAGTATATAGCCAAGAAAGTGATCAAAAGGCAGATAGTTTTAAAATACTAGGAACAACAACCTATTAAAGATGAATAATCCAAACTGCCCCAGTTCCTAGATGAAGGGATAGGAGAAATTGAACCCCAATTATAGAGAATGTACTTTGATGAAGCTATAAATAAGAAGGTTGTAGGTATATGGCTGGTTATGATTTTACTGGAAGGAGAACTCTTTCCTATAACCAATAAGTTGGATTATAAGGTGACTAACAATATAGCTGAATATAAAGCATGTGCACTAAGACTCGAACTCTTAAAGCAAGTAAGAGTTAGTTAATACAGTAAAGGTGTTTAGGGACTCATTGTTGGTCATTTGACAATTGACAGAAGAGTAGGAACTGAAAGAAGAACATTTTGGCCCATACCTGAAGCATATAAAGATGTTGGTGTAGAATTTTCAGAGAGTCACATTTAACATCTGCCAAGAGAAGAAAACACAATGGCCAATGCCTTAGCCACTTTGGTCTCTATTTGGGACTAACCGAAGGCAATGCCATTGAAACCACTTATGAAGTTTCAATTTGAGGTGTCATGCTACAAGGATATAAGAGTAATGCAAGTGTTAGTAAAGAACCGCGCTTAGTATTTTAAGATGCAAAAAATATTCAAAAAGTGGCAAGTATCCTAAAGGGGCTGAAAAGAAGGATAGGGATGTGATTCGAAGGTTATCTTTGCAGTTCATGGTCTATAACGGGTTATTGTGTAAGAGAATGTCTGATGGAGTTCATTTGCGGCGTCTGGTTGAGGAGGATGGAGGCCTATAAACTCATGGAGGATGTGTACATAAGAGCCTATGGTCCCCATATAAATGGAAAAGTGTTAGTAATGAAGATTCTGAGGCTTGGATACTACTGGACCACTATGGAACATAATTGTATTGAAAAGGTTCAGAGTTATCACGAATGTTAGATTCATGAAAGTCTCAGCCATCTGCCACTGATTGAATTATAGAATTTGACCTCACCTTGGTTATTTGTATCATAAGGCATCATTGTAATTAGAGAAATTAGACCAGCTTCTACTAAAGGGCATAAGTATGTCATAGTGGTAGTGGACTAGTTTTTGAAGTGGGTGGAGGCTAAAGCCTTTAGTAAGTTGGGAAAAATAAATGGTGTACTTCATTAAAAAGAACCTTATCTATCATTATGGTGTGTTGCATCATGTTCTTACTGATAATGGTGCCCATTTCTAGGTAGAGGTTAAAGTTATGTTGGAAAAATATGGGATGATTCATCATAAGTCATCACCTTATAGACTACAGGCCAATGGAGCAATAAAAGTAGCCAACAAAAATGTTAAAAAACCCTTGCCAAGATGGTTAAAAAATATAAAGATTAGTCTAAGAAATTGCCTTTTGCCTTGTAGGGTTATCAAACAACAGCGAGGACATCAATTGAGAAAATACCATACTCTATGGTGTGTGGAATGGAGGTTGTGTTGTCGATCGAGTTAAAAGTGAAGTCTTTATGGGTATTGGTGGAGTCTGACATTCTTAAGTATCAATAGGTGAAAAACATATTAGAAAAGGTAGCTCTACTAGACCAAAAAAGACTAAAGGCCCTGTATCATATTCAGATGTATCAAGTTAGGATGGCCCGTTCGTTCAATAAAAAAATTAAGCCAAGCATGATAAAGGTCAGTGATATGGTGATGAAGGCAATTCATCCACAGACTCAGGATCCTCGAGGGAAATCGAGACTGAATTAGGAAGGCCCCTAAGTGGTCAAGCAAATCTTCTCAGGTGAAATGGTGAAATTAACATATATGGATGGGAATGAATTCACCGAGTTGGTAAATTTAGACTGGCTAAAAAAGTATTTTGTGTAAGATGTTAGAAAAATGAAAATAGCCTACTAAGTCGAAAACTTAAGACGGTGGCTTAGGAAAAAAATTAGGGCATAGATAAATAATGAATAAGAAAAAAAGGAAAAAAAAAAAAAGAAAGAAAAAGAAAGAAGCTCACTAAGTCGAAAACTCGAAAGGGTGGCTTAAGGAAAAGTTAAAGCATAAAAAATGAATAAAATAAATGCATGTAAAACTCGAGAGAGTGCGACTCTTTAACAAGTTAGTAGGGAGACAATAGAAAAAGCAAGGATGAATGAGCGAGAAGTCAGCAAGACAGAGGCATTAAGCAAGATAATTAGATAATCAAGTGTGCCAATGTTAAAAGCAGAAGTCATGCATTCAATTAATGTGTAACGTCTAAAATGTAAATAGTTTGTGCCAAACACAATATCAAATAGAAGTATGCTTGCATAATTAAAGTGAATTAGTCATACATTGAACTAGAAGTAAGTATAACACATTTTTTTTTTTTGAAAAATCATTATCTAGTATATGTTAATGCAATGTTTATAGCTTTAAATGCTTTATAGCCATGTTGTGTAATCTGCATCATTATCAAGCTCAAGATCCTAGCTAGTGTAGAATTTATAGATATGGTGGCTAGTCCAAGTGGTCTCAACCCTATTGAGGAAACGTTGGATCAGAGGGCCCTCGACAAATAAAGGAAGGAACTGTACCTTGAAATGGGGGGTGCTAAACTGACAACGCATATGAGTAGGGTCATAAAATGTGCCTGAAGCCAAAATAAGAAGGATGATATAATCCCCATAAGTCCTCAAGGTAACATGGGACAGCTTCTACCATGGGCAGCTCTAATGCATGTCGTTGACGGTGATGTGGGACATCCACTAAGCTCACTCAGTCATAGTAGCAGTAGGTATCGACAGACGACAGTTTAAATGATGTTGTGGGTAGTAGAGCCTTGCTTTCATGGTCGGAATAGCCAACAGTCCTAATCTCTCTTGCAGTCATATGTAAAAAAGAAAAAAAAAAGAAAACATAATTAAATAAAATAAAAATGCTTATTAGGATGAAAACCCAAAAAGGTGACCTAAGCAAAATTGAGCAACTCGTTGGATTGAAAACCTACAATGGTATCCCAAGCAAAAGTTAAGGCAATAATTAAAAACAAAAATAAAAAAAGAATAAGAAGAAAAAATAAAAAAATAGAAAATAGAAAAAAGAAAGAAAAAAAAGAAAAGGAAAAATCTGCAAGAAGAACTCTCACCTGAAGTAGCAATGGGCTCCCTACGAAGGAGTCATTGACACCCAAAGCCACCCTGTCGAGCCCCACACCCAATATCATAGGTACATGAGTCCTCCCTGACTTTACCCCCTCTAAAAGTGGTAAAATCTGTGGATCGATCTCACCATCGTTCTATCAAAATAATTATTGCAATGCGAGTCTAAGTTGTTCTAACATGGCCCCTAGAGAGGCAAAGATGATGAAAGGAGTCATAAAAATCTTCTCCTCACCTAATGTGTACCTGGGTACCTTCTCGTACCAGAAGTCAAACAGCTCCACCATCTTCATCGCATGTAGGCAATCCAATTAAGGCAGTGCAATTTGGTCTGCAACCATGACACAACAGTTGAGAATAGCACTAAATTTCTCTAACAAAGGATAGATTTTTATATCCCTAAAATGGAAGGTATGGGCAGTGGAGTCCCACAAGTCACAAGCTGCCCACAAAAAAATGAAAGTCGAGATAAACATCAGAGAGATAACAAATAGCAGAAAGACCTACCATGGTAGATCAAACCAAACTTGAGGTGGGAGAGACCTTAGAAAGGTTCTTGCCAGATGTGGGGAATAGGAAGAAGCAAATGAAGAAAGAGGGTTCAAAATGAGCTTTTATAGAAAAGGACAAACCCATGGGTTGTACAACACCTGACCAAAGCTATACAACCCTTTGTGACAGGGCTGTACAACCCTTTGTGACAGGGTTGTACAACCCTCTAGTTGGGTTGTATAGCCTTTCCCTTCTATAAAGATAGATCAAACGACTTTTCCTGGGGTTCCCAGGTTAGAAAAGGCTTGGATACCTATTATGTAAAGCAAATGAAGAAAGAGGGTCCAAAATAAGCTTTTATAACAAAAGGACAGACCCATAGGCTGCTCAACACTTGATGAAGGATTGTACAACCCTTAAGTTGGGTTGTATAGCCTCCCCTTCCATAAAGATAGATTGAACAACTATCCCCCTGGTTCCCGAGTTAGAAAAGGCTTAGATACCTGTTATGTAAAACATGTATATAAAAGAAGCAACGTGTGTTTGAGATACACAGTTAGGGAAAGAAAATTATATTACTTTATTGGCAAAATATCAAAGTTCGATAAAAAAAATGGGAGTGAAATCACCTCAGTTTGCCTTAACATATCTTAAGCGAGCATCCAAAAAAATAGAGAGATGGCTTTCAAATTGCCTAATAAATTGTACAAATATGCAAATATATACTAAATGTGTTATAATGAAATAAGGAAAAATATCCTAAGTAACTAATAAAGGACGGGGGTCTCAATGGCTTAACTGCCTTCACTCCTAGTAAGGGTCACCTTAGAATCCTCGCTCTTACCATCTATATCCATTTATTTGTGCTCTCTTGCTGCCTAGGCTAAGTGCTCTATATCTATCTCTATTGCCATTATACACTGATCCTTCTTCCTAAGCTCATAATTTTGGTATTGGATCATTTCCTATAAGAAACATGAGGGTTAGGATAAGTAGGACACAAAACATATTGTGCACAAACTATAAACATGAACACATGTATTATTGTGTTATTTTTTGACTAACCTATAGGGAACATGTTGCTATGTCAGAACCCTCTTCAAGGTAGCAATCAAACCAATCATGGCCTTTGCTTGGACATGTGAAATCTGCAAAAGGGGAAAAAAAACATTCTTAGATATATTTTTTGTAATGCAATCAAGGCACAATTATTGCAAAGAAACAAGACACTTACAAGGGTGGTCTCAAATGGCTTAAAAGCGCAGATAGACTGGGTAAGCTACAGTGACATCATTGACCCAGTCAATGAAGCCATGCAAGACTCCACCAAGTTGTCAAACATGGCAGCTAAAATGCCAACCACTACAGACTCTGCAACTCCTAGAGCAAATTTGCAAGCCCATTTGTGGCGCCAATGGGTAATCGAGCTGGATCTAGAAGTAAAAGTAAAAGGCCTCCTAGTTGCTTAGGCAGTGGTACCTTGATCCATATGCTATAAGGCAATCCCCTCATAAATGCATAACAGGGAAATGCTCAGATAGCTACCTCACTTAAAGGAAGACTTCCTATAAGCACGCCAATCATTTAAGACATGTAAGAGACCTCCGTAAAAGATAGTTGCTACCCTGGTATGTACTGCAACCCTCAAAGAAGTTCACACCCACTAGATCCCTTGCTCAAAACAAGCTAGTGGGCAAATACTGTGTGAGGGGCACTTATCGAGACCCTCATACCAATGAAAGATATGTTCTTCTAGGTACCACTCCCTGATGGAAGGCCCTACCATCAGGCATCAAATGTATGAAAAGACCTCAGCCACCACCACCACTAGCACCTATGTCACCATAGGATCTCTCCCGTTGAGGCATAGCTATAATGAACATGCAAACTCATTGTAAGTATAATACCAAAAAATACAAGGAATAATTATGACTAATGTAAGTACATCGATGCAGGAAAATATCTAATCTAGAGTGATGGTGTTCAGGCGAACGTGTTTGATAACTATAGGAGAATCCTTATAGGTCACTACACTCCACAGTGCAAAGTGAGGATAGTCGCCCTCCACATCATCCTCAGGATCCAACCCCTGTAGTAGGCTCAGCTTGATAACCATGAGTGTTAATAAGCAATGATATGAGCCTCAAAATGATAGAACAATGCTAAAGGATAAAGGATGAAGGAGACAAGTGATACTAATAATAAAAACTCTTCAGGCACCGCACATATGGCCTTGACTTCAGAAGCACTGATTAAGATGATGGTAGAGGTACGCTAACAACACAAACCCCAAATCAAAATGGTGTAGCAAGCTCAAGTCCATCGATATGAGCATTAGACACAACTCTACTACCCCAGAAGCATTCAAAAACATGAATCGTGATAAGGCATATAATAGGTAGCCACGTGCATCCTGATCAACTACCTTTCCAAGGCTATCATCAGTAATGGCAACTGTGCCCATTTGAATACTTAATCTCGTCATGGTCCTACTCCTCTTCAACAAAGGAATGCAGCCCAAGACTCTCCTAGATAATCCCTATGAAGAACTAGGTATTGTACTCTAGAATCGATAGCCAAAGGAATGCCCACAAATAGCAATCCAGTCAAAAAAGTGAAGTCCCTAAAAGTGATAAAAGCTAGGTTTAAAGCGTAGAGAGAGGAAGTCTAGAAGAAGAGGAGAAATAGCGCGAATGAGACGAGTCGCCCTCAGATAGGCTTATATAGTGGCCCCGGGCTATACAACCTTGTTAAGCCTAGCAAACCCATCTCCCTCTTTTTGGCTTGGCAAACCCAGCCTCCCCCTTATTAATTATGCTCAAAATTATCAAAATTCCCTTGACTCCCCAAAAAGCCTAATCACACCTAAAATTATCAAAATGCCCTTAACTCCCTAAAAGCCTAATTATGTCTAAAATTACCAAAATGCCCTAACTCCTCAAAGAGCCAAATTACACCTAAAATTACCAAAATGCCTCTGATTCTCCAAAGAGTCCAATAATGCTCAAAATTACCAAAATATTCTTGATTTTTTGAAAAGCCATAAAACACCTAAATTACTAAAATACCTTTAACTACTCAGGGAATATGAAAGCAACCAATTTATCAAAGTGTCTGCATTCCATTTAAAACACCTAGAGAATGCTTTAAGTTTCCCTATTCAAATCAAACCACTAAAATGCCTTTTTACACCTTTAAAGCATCATCAATACTTTCAAAAGGAAAAACCTTCCCCCAAAAATGGAAAAATCTAAGGAACCACTTCATATAGTCCATTACTAGAAAATGAGAACAGACTTTCAGGACTTCCAGAAGAGCTACGAACTTATGGATTCAGTTTTACCAATACCAAAAGAGCTAGAATCACCTAGGGGGCATTCCTGTTCCAAAGTTTTAAATTAAAAGACTGAAGCAGCCATAGAGAAATGTGAGTGCACTAATGACCGTGATAAGCCAGTTATCTAATACAAAACACCTAGTACCTGCTAGATAGTTGTTAGAACACCTCAGTACTTGCTAGAAAGCTGATGGAGAGCTGTTAAAACACTTAGTACATACCAGAGGACTGCTAAGGAGATCAACCTCTATACTTGCTAAAAGGGCTGATGAAGGCGAAATTCAACCTTGGTATTTGTTAAAGGGCTGCTAAGAAATTTAGTACTTGTTATATAGCTGCTAAGGAGATCAAACCCTAGTACTTGCCAGAGGGCTACTAGAAGGCTAAGATCAACTTTAATGCTCACAAAAGGTTGCTAAGAAGCTTAATACTTGATCTAACAGCTACTAAGAAGTTTATATCCTTTATCTAGCATTTAATTTTATAACTAATGTTTTATTACGTCTTTTCAATAGTCATATTTTTTAAGCCCCACAAAACATAAAGCAAATTATAAGCATCAAATTTTGGGCCTCAAGATAGAAAGCTTAATGATGAAATCACTGAACTAAATCTCCATAATGTAAAAGGGAATTGCCAAATTGAAGGGATCGAAGACCTTAGGAAACCTTAGAGAAGTCTAAAACTAAGCCTAAGATCAAGTCCAAGACTAAGCCTAAGAACCAAACCCAAACCTATCTTAGGGCTACCATCCAAGCTTGATGGGTTGTACAACACATTAAGCAAGGTTGTACAGCCCTCAATTCAGGTTGTACAACTTTCCTAAAACCCTAAACTAGGGAACATTAGAGAGCTGGTCCCCCCTTTTACAGCTAAGGTTTGTACAACCCTAATAATAGGATGTACAACCTTCCAATAGTTTAATAGCTCAACCTTTCCATGGTTTAACAACTCATATGTAAACCCTAATTCTAGTACATTCACCTCCTTCTCTGTGATTGGATGCATCCATGATGCAACCATAACTATTTCTAGCATTGTGCACCACCTAACACCTATAAATACCCCCCATTTTGAATAAAAAAGAAAAGCTTAGAAATCCTAAGGTTACTCTATAGAATCACTTCTCAAAAAACCTTAAACACAAAAAAGAAAACCAAATCATAACTCTATCCAAGGTAGAACTAGGCTTTATCTTCACATTTGTGCATTTCCTTAAGCATTTTGAAGGACATCGAACTTGTTATGTGCTTTAAAGGCAAAGATATCACCAACACATACATAAGACTCCCTTTCCCCTTCTTTTTCTTTCCCTTTCTTTCTCATTTTCTATTTTTAAAACCTAAAAAATAAGGGTTGTATAACCTTATTGGTAGGCTTTACAGTAATTTTCCTAGGCTATATAATCCTTATTCATGGTTGTACAACTTAGGTTCCCTATAACACAAAAAAGCATATTCTTCTTCTTTCTCTCAAATTTCTCACTTTTGGGGGTATCTTTTGGGATGTTTGGTGACTCCAGTGATGGAATAAAGTGATGTCTAATGACTTAGAACCTCTATTCCCTTAAAAAAAATAGAGTCTTCTTAGTTTTTCCAAATGACTTTCACTATTTTTTCTTCTTAAAATATTTTCATGTCTTTTTGTTCATTTGATCTTAAAGTTATGTTTTTTTTCTTTTATTTTAACACTTTAAGGCAATGAGCAAGTGAGGAACTTAAGTTTCCTTTGACCTTGGCAATCCTTTTTGTGTAAGAGTTAATATGTAGTCATATAGATAATATTTTTTATTTTTTGATTCCTTAGTTTGTGTGGGCATTCTAACTTCTATAATGCTAGGTTTTGCCCTAAATGTTCTAGCTGTTTATGAGCAAGATAAAGGAGGGTTCAATAACCCTAGGACTTTATCTAGGCGAATCTTTACCTCAAAGTTATCTAATTACCTCTAAATACTTAGCATTGTGTTTATGTATGTCCATTTCTTTTCTTCTATTTATGATTCATACATCAATACATGTGTATTGTAAGTTGTATATTTTGGTTTGTGATGGTAAAATGTGATCACCATGGACTTAATCACATTTTATGTACCTTGACTATGAAGTTAGGGTATGGTGACCACCTTAGATCTTGTTTGTCTTTCTTTACTCACTTTATGTTATCTTTACTTGTTTATTTTTAGCTTGACTCATTGCTAACTAGTTTTTTCTTTTGGGTGTAGCTGGTTACTTGGGATTAGACCATGAACTTGGTCTTAACTACTTTTCCATATAGATTATGTGATTATGCATGGTTACATTTTATATAAATGGATGATAATGCATATGAAAACCCTATGGCATGTCATATGACCCCCTTCCTATTATAGATGATTATTTGTGCGGATGGATGATAATACATGCAAATACATTATACCAAGATGCATGATACCTCTCACCTTTTGAGTTGATGACTTGGTTTGTTAAATTGAATAGTGTTTAGATGTATGATTAAGGATGATAATTGAACTAATCAATAACTCGACTAAAATGTAAAAAGTGAACTAAAGATGCTCAAAGGTCGAATCCTAAGATCCGAGCAGTTTAAGGGTGCCTAACCTCTTCCTCAAGCCATACCCAATTTTCGAACCTGATCTCTGATGGGGTGAAGATTAAAAAAAACCTTCTAATTGACTTAGGTTAGGTTCAAATTTTGCCTTCCTCAGATTCTTATCTTGACCAAAGTCAGATGGTGACTTAGGATTCCCTAGGAGCAGCACCAACGTATTATCCCACTTTTGGCCCCTCGATGACCACCATTTTGGACTAAGTACTTAGCAAATGTGTAAGGCCTAAACGGACCCCTCGTTGGTCCAATCTCGTGCCACGATTAGGGGTTATTACCAATGTATGGCCTCCATTCTCTTAATCCTTCGATGATCAATAAAAAGATAGAGTTATAAGCAAGATTCCAATAGTTCGAGCGAAACCTGAGGCACTCACACTGCATCTATAAAACCTTCTATGAAGCTTTTACTTTTGATGATGCTGACTTGAAGGCTTAGTTGCATCATAATTAGAGATAAAGGATTTTTTTTTTTATCTCATTAAAACATTCACACCAAGAATGAACATATGGAGAAAGAACTTCTTATATTTCATTTAGCTTAAGGAAATGTTTGACAAAGATTACTTTCATTTTATAAATGCATTCCCTTTTGATATCATGCTTATCATGAGTCATTACAATCACATATTACATATTAATTAAATGTATGATCATTAATTTTAATAATGGTACATTAGATCATCTTATTATCACTAATTTTAATGTGATGGCTCTTTATTCCCCATTTTTTGTCCCTTTATCACCCTTTCCTCTTTATCTCGTACCCTTTAACATTGTGTTGTAATTTTCCTAATGGTCGTTCACACTCTCTCATTTTTTACATCATTTATTATTTTTGTTTTATGCCCTAATTTTTGCCTAAGCTGCCATTTTGAGTTTTTGAATTAATGGGCTCATTTTTCTCTTTTTCTTCTTTTATTTTTTTATTTTTTCTTTTTATGCCTTAATTTTTTGCCAAGCTACCTTTTTAGGATTTTGACTTAGCAAGCTTATTTACTTTGCTCACTTTCTCACACAAAGTATTTCTTTAGCCTATCTAGGTTTATCAACTTAGAGAATTCATTCTTATCCATGTCCAACAGCTTCATAACACCACTTGAATACTTATGTTTGACCTTTCAAATTTGGCTTAAATTTCTTCTAGGATCGTGAGTTTGTGGTTGCATTACCTTCAACACTAAATCACCAACTTTTATTATGCTCGCATTAACCCTTTTATTGAAGATATGTGCCATTCTTTCCTAGTATAGTTGAATATGGTAGAGGGCCTTCAACCTCTTCTCATCCAATAAAGACAATTAGTCGTATTAATATTTCACCCACTAATACTCAAGAATCTTTGTCTTAACTAAGACCCACATGGATTTCATTTTCATTTTTATTGAGAATACTGCTTCTATTCCATATGCCAAAGAGTACAGTGTAATTCCCATTAATGTTTTGGTTGTGTTCAGTACCCTCATAATATGAAAGGTAACTTTTAAGACTAGTCCTTATAGGTCTCAACCATCTTAGCAAAGATGTTCTTGACATTCTTATTAGTTGCCTCCACCACACCATTTACCTGTAGTCTATAAGGTGATGACTTGTGATGAGTCACCCTTACTTTTCTAAGACCATCCTAACTTCAGCCTAAAAAAGCACTTCATTATCTATCACAATGTGATTAGGCACTTCATAGCAACGAATGAGATTCTTCTCTATGAATCAGGCCATTTGCTTTGCCCCTGGCTTGCTAAGGAATCTGCTTACACCATTTTGAGATATAATTAACTACCACTCTAATACACTTATGCCCTTTATAGAAGCTAGTTTGATTTCTCTAATCACATCAATACCCTCATATTGTGAATGGCTAAGGCAAAGTCAAATTCTATAATTCCATCGACAATAAATGCTAAGACTACCACGAATTTGACACTTATACAACTCATTGATATCATAATGCAGCCTTATTCCATAGTTGCCCAAAATTATCCCATCTATAAAACCTTCATGGCTAAAACCATTCCATCATATAAGACCACAAACCCCTGCATGCACCTCTTTCATTACCCTATTACCTTATTCCTCTATCAAGCACCTTAAGTGGACCCTATCAAGCATTCACTTATTCAAAATATCATTATAAACCATGAACTACAATGTTAACTACCAAATTGCATATTTATCCTTCTTTTCTTCCTCCTCCAAATTAAATCTTTATCCTTCTTTACTTCCTCCTTGAGGTATGTACCACTTTCTTAGTACCTTTGTATATCATACTATTAAGGAGGTTTCTCCATATACGTTTGCATAACCCTTTCTTCAAAGTAGCACCCTTTCTTCAAAGTAGCATGGTGTTCTAGAATTAAGTGTAATCAAAGATTTCATTGACAATTTTTTGAGTCCATCCTAAACAAAAACTAAGGTAGCCTAGGCATCATCCATTGCATTCTCTTCTCAATGGAGGTGGTGGAACATCACCATTTGAAAGTTTTGAGTCAGCTTCTTTAAATGTTCTTTAAAAGTTTTGAGTCAACTTTTTCAAGTGTTATAAATATGGACCTATATGTTTCTCCTTTAATTCCCATTCATTAATGACTTGAGAAATAACTAGTAAAGAATCTCCAAACACTTATACTATACTGACTCCTATTTTGATCAATGATTCTAGCTTAAATGCGCAACTTCATATTCGGTCATATTATTGGTCATCCCAAAATCTAGTTTATTGGCATAAAGAATAGCTCTCTCTTTTTTTATTCTTAGCCCCATCAAAATACATCCTTTATCCTTAGGGCTCAATCACTCCTATACCCTCATCGAGAAACTAGGGAAGTTTAATTCAACTTTTACAAGTGGTTATTAGGCTAGGTATTATGCAACTGCTCGACATTTGATCACCTTCTTAGTTACATATTTGATGTAGAATTAAGTTAAGAGTATTAACCACTTTGCCAATTTTCTAGTCAAAGATGAGGCTTTATGTATATATTTGATCAAGTCAAGCTTTGAAATAATCTCGACTAAGTATGTCTAAAAAGTAATGTCGTAACTTTTTCGTAGCCTAAACCATTGTCAGGCATGTTTTCTCTATCTGATTATATCTTTCTTCATATGGAAATAATTTTTTGATGAGTTATATATAACATACTCACTCTCTTTTTTATTCTCTTATGCCAATATTGCTCCTATGGAACTCCCCACTAATGTTAAGTATAAAATTAATGGCTTGCTTAGTCTCAGTGTCCTTAGTACTAATGGCTTGAACAAATACTCTTTTATCTTCTCAAAGGCCTTTTGCACTATTCATTTAACACTATAGGCTTATCCTTCCTCAACAACTTAAAGACTGGCTCACTAATAGGGCTAAACTTGGTTATAAACCTAATAATGTAATAAAGATGACTTAAGAATCCTCAAACTTCCATCTCCATCTTTGGTATAGGCATTTCTTGAATGGCGTTTACTTTATCTAGATCCACCTCGATTCCTTTCTTACTCATTACATGCCCTAGTAACTTACTCGAGCACACATTTATTAGGATTGAGCCTAAGGTTATATTGATCCATCCTTTGCAAAAAAACTTTACCAAGGCTTCAAAGCGGCCTTCCTATCAACATGCACTTCTACTTCCTTATGAATTAGATCATGGAACAGCATCATGGCCATCCATTGGTAGGCCCCTCTAGTGTTTTTCAACCCAAAAGGCATTACACTATAGTAGTATGTGCCCTATTCAGTAATGAAAACAATCTTTAC
Source organism: Omphalea diandra (assembly GCA_949677035.1). NCBI lineage: Eukaryota > Viridiplantae > Streptophyta > Magnoliopsida > Malpighiales > Euphorbiaceae > Omphalea > Omphalea diandra. Next base: position 17,579 of record CATIWR010213604.1, on the reverse strand, counting down.
CTTATCTATGATAGTAATAAGGATTTGATTATACTCAATGAACCCATCTATGAAGGAATATATGACACACATCACGACATTATCCACCAAAACATCGATGTGAGGTAAAAGAAAGCCATCTTTAGGGCATGTTATATTTAAATCCCTATAGTTAACACACATTCTTACCCTTTTGTCATTCTTTCACACTAGCACTATATTAGTTAACCATTCTAGGCAGTCAACTACTTCTAAAAATGTGGCATTCAATTACTTTGCCACTTTCTTATTTATTAATTATGCTACTCTAGCTTTATACATTTGAGCTTTTACTTTACCAGTCTCATGTGCGAGTATGTTTGGATCCTATATTTGGCTATTTGTCGTTCAACCCCTGGCATATCGTTATATGTCTAAGCAAAGACACTTTGGTACCTAATGAGCAATTGTTCAAATCAGATTTTTAGACTTTCTTATATGCTAAGATTAAATATAGTGTTATGCACATAATTGATATTAAATACGCTCATAAAATGATATATGTCATGCACACTACCATTAGGAAAGACATCATACAAGTAGATAAATTCCTCATTCATTACTTTAAACTTAGAAATAAATATATGGTCATCCTCAAAAAGATTAGAAATAAAGACATCAGAGGTAGAAAGAAAAGAAGGTTCCTTAAGGATTGCAGTTGGAATCTCTTCATCATCATTTTGCTTCTCTTTTTTATCCATCTTCTCATTAGCCATTTCAATAGTAGCTTTCGTGCCCCCAGACACTTGCTTATAGCTGACTTTACCGTTATCTAAAGTATCTACCATGGGTTTCATAATTCCCTCAAAATCTTATTTCATCTTATCATCCTCAAGCTATATTTTCATGAAGCTCTCCTAGAGTGTCATCTTATCCAACTAAACTTGCCCAATTCTAGATAATTGTCCTTATGTTTCTCCACTTTCTTCCAAACTCTCAATAGAGTTCATAATCACATTTTCTACATCCACCAAATTGATCCATGTATATTTTCCTTTAGCATAGGCACTAGGTCTACTCTTTCCCTATACTACATCTTAATAGGGCACCTTTAGCTCAATTTATGCAACTAGCTTCTTCTTAACTAACTTTCTAGTTTCTTAGACTTGATTATCAAATAGATATTGTTCGTTATCTTTATTAGACATTGTTGGCCCTAGGCACCAAGAAGGAGGGGTTGAATTGGTGTATAAAAATTAAAATTGGAAAGAGAGAAGAGAAATGAGTGGGAAAGAAACACACATTTTATAGTGATTCAGGTATAAACAATCCTACGTCCACTCCCTAAAAATTGGGTGTTCCACTATCTTTCAAAGGTGTTTTCAAGCTTACACCAAACTTTCACACTTGTGTTTTGACGGCTCACATAATAACCTATACACTTGTGTTTTAAGGCTTACACAACAACCTTCACACTTGTGTTTTAACAAGCTCACACAATAACCTCTCTTAGTATTTTGACAGACTCACATTATAACCTATTATAATTGGTGTTTATGCTCGCACCTAACAATGATTTAAAGAATAGAAAAAAGTGAGTAGCAAAATTGCAAGAGTTTGGGTACAAAGTTATCAATTCTCTTGCATTTATATCTGTTTGGTGAGGTATTTATAGCCTCTACCCACCAAAGAGACATTGTAATAAAATTGGTACAAAATCATCAAAGTGTGCTAGATAGATTTTCGCATTAAATGTTTGACAGTCTTGATTCGTGGTCACTACAACTCATTCACGACCGCAAATTCCAGATTCCATAAGGAAAACCCCATTTGTGTCTAACAGCTAGTCCACGTGGCAGCTTCTAATTAGTTCACCAGCAAAATATAGTCATTGCCTTTCACTTGCTCTCAAAAGTAACGGTCGCGATTTATCTTATACAGGATGCGACTTTGGACGCGAACTCTTCTGCCAAAAGTGTTCATCTTTTTTTTTTGAGTTTGTGGTTGCTACCAATAAGTTCCCATCATGATTTTTGACTTCTAACGGTTACCTGGGACACTTATCAAGTTGTGATTGTGGACTTGATTACATCTTGAATTACTTCAAAATTCATAGTCATGACTGAGGCAAGCTTTACACCACGAATTCGTCTGTCACTTTTAGAGTTCTTCTTTTAGATGAGTCGCAGCCGAGAATGACTCCGCGATTTCGTCTGTCTGAGTTTCTAGTAAGTCTTCTCATGGATCGCGATCGTGAATCTTAGATTGTGATTATGATTTAAAAGTCACTTTACTTTCTTTAAAGACTAAGAACTCTATCCAACATCTAACTTAAATACTAACAAAAAAACTGCAAAACAACACTAAATTGAAACATTAAAATTGATCAATCCCCTCTGTCAAGATAAAAAAAGGTCCAAGACTTAAGGTTAACTATCTTAGTCCAATAGGCATCTTTCACTTTTCATTCCATGGCTAAATTGTCTAAGGACCATGCAAAATGGCAAATTAATCTTTTTCTTAGTCTTATACTACCTCTAAAACTTGTTTGCCTTTCTTATTCTTTTTCTTTTCCCTCTCCTCATCGGATGAGTCTCGATAGTTCCAATAACTAGCCTCTACACTTTCAATTTATATCTAAAGGAATGCTTCCTCAATACTGTCTAGTGGGTTAACTTTCGATTGATTGATGCATCCTTCTTCTTTAATGGCCTCTTCCTCTACCCCTTCAACCACTTCCTCTTACTTTACAAAGAAATTAAACAATTGGCCTTACAAATCACTCACCATATGTTTTCCTCAATCTTTCCAATAACCCATCCCTTTTCAAGTAGTTTGCATAAGGATGTTTAGAAATTCAAGTACACCTATGGAATTCTTCCCTAAACCTTGATTAGAAAGGTAATTCATGTTTTTCATTATGCCTTGCAACTTAAAATCCACCCACTTATTGATAATTCCACTAACTTGGAAACCCTAAGATGAGGGACAACTATGCTTAATGTATACACTATCTCTCCCACTTCAGCATAAATCATCACCATCTCCCTTTTGTAAGGAATCTTGACCTTTCGATGCATACTAGGTGACACACCTTCCAAGGGATGATACCATGGTCTCCCTAATAACATTAAGAAAGTGATAGGAATGTCTAACACTATGAACTTCACTATAGCCTCTACAATCCCAGTCTTTACCACAGTCTTGAATACCCTAGGCGTTAGTCTTTTACTATCATCATATGCTTGAATGATATTATTATATGCCTCTAAATCTTTCATAAACACTTCAAACTTTTGTAATAGATTCAAGGGATAAAATGTTAATCCTAAAACAATTATTAACCATCACACATGGAGTCTGCCTCCCTTTTACTTTGACACTTTTAAACAAAGCCAAGTAATGATTCTTTTAAGAGGTAATTTCTCGTAAAAAAAAGTGATTTTCTCTTTGATGGTAACCAAAGTCACCACATCCTTTAGAGATGTCTACTTAGAGATAACCAAACTCGATAATGCCTTATCATGGTTTTTTTATGCTCTTAAGAAGTAATGATAAGTTTCCACATGCTGATTTAGGTCTAATCTAATTGCCTCAAGATATAGTTTTTCTCTTTCTTTTCTTTCACCAATGGTCTCTTTACCTCCTTCTTAACCTTGTGATCTTTGGGAGCCTCTCGATCAAGATAATACTTTCCATTTATTGTTACATGGCTTACATGTTTCTCCTTATTCTTTTTATCAGTTTTCTCCCATAACCTTATCATTCTTCCTCTCTTCATTTCCTCATTTTCCTCATTTGAACTCTCCTAATTATTAATGGCACATGTAATAACTATAAACTTTATAAGAGGCACTTTTTGAAAGTAGCCATGACAACTTCCTTGAGAATTTTGGAATTTATCATGAACATTCCTTGATTTGATCATAGGACACTTCGATAACTCAAGAGTTGATTCCCTTTTATGTTTAGCCTTCTAGAGTTAAGTGAGATAATGGTCTTATTTTTTAATAAGGTCTCAGATCTCATGCCTCAATCTATAATAATCATCTATATTGTGCCCAACTCCTTAATGAAAAGCACAATAAATATTAATGTCATATGCTCTTAGGAGAGGATTAGGAAGCGTCCTAGGTATTAATGGCTTTAATGCTCCTTTTTTATGTAACTTCTCAAATGCCTTAGATAGAGACATACCCAAACCTGTGAATTACCTTGAGGGTCTTATTGCATTTGTAATCTTATTGCCTTCCCCTTAAGTTTAGGGTGGCACACTTTTCTTCAACCATATTATCTCTTTGATTCTAACTTTAACTCTTCTATTTGCAGGTCAACTTCTCTAAGATCTTTAAAATTATGCATTAACACCATTTTAATTTTAGTGCCTATGCTAGGTAAGGCTCTTTGAACGATCATCCTAACCAGTTCCCTCTCTACTGGTCTAGTGGTTTGCTTGGAGGCCATCTTCTTCTATCTTCTCAAGAAATTATTGAAACTCTTTCTAGTCTTTTATTTTAATGACTCCAAGTCTCGCAAGGTGACCTCTATGTCTAAATTATAGGCATAATGCTTTTTAAAGCTTTTATCAACTTTTTTTAATCATCCTTAATTGTCATAGGTTGGTTATAGTACTAGGGTTTTGCAGATCCCTTAAACGATAAGCATAGTATCTCCAAAGACTCTAGATGTCTTCATCACTAAGACATAAGAATGGATGTGGTTGGTTGCATCTTGAGTTCTAGTAAACTTTAAGAGGTCGGGCATTCAAATATTTGTAAGGAACTTCTCAAGCTTACAAGTAATTCTTCAATGTCAGTGCCTCACTCTAAACCCTTACTGCCTAAATTCTTTTGAATCTTATCTAGTTGCTTAGCAAGGCCATCAAATCAAGTACTCTCCTTCTTACTCTTTAAATGTTTGTTAAGGGTTATGGTTATATTACCTATTTCTTTAGCTAACTTACTTTTGTGATGCTCTTTTATCCCAAATAGATCATCATTAATCGCCACAAGAAGAGGTGTCTTCATGGGTGTTTTCCTCTTATCAAGCCTACTGACAAATGTTTCTCCTTTCTTTAGGTTTTCATTAAGGCATTTATTCACTTCTTTAGCAATCCTCTCTTTTACTGTTTAGCTAAAGTTTGCCCTTATCTTCTCTATTACCTCATGTGGCACTAATGGCTTCATAAATAACTCTAGACTTTGGATAAGGGTAGGTGTCTTGCTCTTCCTAGCAATACTATTTCTCTTTCTCTTATATGAGGGTTTGGATGGAGCTATGATGGCTGCAAAACAAGGGTTATTATCATGATACATAAATAAATTATAAATGCATGTATGCATAAGGGCACATATTATTTATAAAAGATCCTTCTAACCTTACTACTCCACACACAAAGTCTAAAGGCCTTTTCTTAGGTGTGGCCTTATTCTTCTATCAATAGGGAATAAAGAATATGCATGGTCCTTGGACCAAGTAAGGTAAAAGTCTAAAAGAACATATGTAAATGGAAATCAAAGAAGTCATTAAAGAATCTTTTTACATTGATAATAAAGATATACAAATGAACATGAGATCCCTTAAAAAATGAGAGAAAGGATTTACATAAATATTTACATAAGAAGTTCATTTACATAATAAGAAACGAGGAATACATAAGTGTATACACAATGGATATTTACATTAACTAGAATAGGATTACATTACATATTTACATGAGGGATACCTAGTTATGCCCTTTTTAGGACTTTAACCCTTCTTTTTGAGGAAAATACAAAAGAAGAGGGTGTTTTATTTCAAGGTATTATTGGCCTCTACATGAGCCTAATAGTTGAAATGCTTGTTATAGTTGATGGCTTCCATAAGCTTGAGGGACAATTGTCATATACCCCCTATTTGATATACCTAAAGGTACTTAGCTCATGAGTGATGAACTTCCCTCACCATCTCTTAAACCCAAATAGAGCTTAACTCTCAAGTTTGGAGTATTCATTAGTTTATCGAAAAGGGCAAACCTTGTGCATGTGATAAGTATGAAGGCTAAATAAATGCAATTGACATATATATAATAAAGATAAAATTGTAAAAGTGAACCAAAGATCATATGCAAATTGATTTTGTATCCCTAATAGAGTTACCACTATAAGCACATTGATTTTGTGGTTACGATTGAACTAGTGGAATCTTACTTGTAGCCCTCACCTTTTATTGATTAATAGGGGATCAAGAGGACAAGGGTTTCATATTAGTATAACCATAAGTAGTGTCATACGTTTAGGATTATCGGGGGATCCTTAGAAAGGCCTCTCGATAAGTAGAAGCCTCTTTCCAAAGCTTGATTAGTCAATGGGGGACCAAGATGGAGCAATATTTTGGTATCATCCTTTTTTAATAATGGAGTCACCACCCGGCTTTGGTCAGACAAAATTTCAGGAAAGGACAAATTTTGAGCCTACCTAAGTCAATTAAAAGGCCAATCTATCTTCACTGCATCAAAGATTAAGTTTGTGAATTGGGTATGACATGGAAAGAGATTAGGCACCCCTAAATTGCTTGGATTTAAGGATTTGACCTTTGGGCATCTTTGATTCACAATTACAAATTTAGTCTTGCTATTAATTAGTCTAGTTGTTAATCCAAAAGCATTAATATAGTGCAACATATCAAACAAATTATGTCCAAAATATTACAAACATGTACCATAGGGAAGGGGTGCCTTTATATCCTCAAATGGAGTGATCATGCATAAATAATGAATTTAAATATGCAAATCAAAAGAATTATGCATCTTTAACCAACAAAAAAGATAGTGAAGATATTAGTACCTCACCAAGAATAAAACAAAGAAATATACTATCCTAAGATTGATAAAGTATCCATGGAATTAATCTTGCCATGTCGACCCATGTGCACCAAAAAGATGGATTGAATTGTGAAAATTTTAAAATTTGGTAGGTAAGCAAGCAAGACAAATTTTTTTTTTAAAAAAAAAAAGTAGAAGAAGAATGTACACAAGTGGTTTGGTGTTAACTAACCCTACATCTATTCTCCAAATGGGTATTTCACTAACACTAAATGTTTCGCAAACTCATAGCAAACTTTACACTATGTGTTTTACAAGGTCCACATATAACCTTACAAGTGTTTTTCTAAGGCTCACACTTAACATATACAAGAGTTTCCTTATAAAGATCACTCTAAAACCTAAACCTAAAGGTTTTTAATGGCTCACCAAACCTTAACAACTCATTTACAAAGAACTAATGAGAGAGAAAGAGTCGAGAAATAAATTTACAAGAGTTTATCCAAAATAAATTATTATTCTCTTATATTTAAGACTATTTAGTGGAGTATTTATAGGTTACACCCACCAAAGAGCCATTACAAGTGAAACTATATCCAAATCTTTAAAGTTTGTTGGTAAAATCTTACATTTAATGTTTGTCAAAGGCAAGTCACGGTTGAGACGTCTCCATCATGGTTGCAAATGGCATTTTGTTCTATATTTGCCTTTTTCTCATTTGAGATCTTTAAATGTGTCTAATGACTAGTTACATGTGGTGATCCATCATTAGTCAATCAAAAAACTAGCTTTGCTACCTTCTAACAGGTTTTATATGTCGCGATCATGATGATCATGTTGTGGTCGCTACTCTAAGTAGCGTTAGGATAATGGATGCTACACCTTCATCGTGATCTCTACTAAAGATTTTGGGTATCAACTTTAACTGAGTCATGATCATGGTTACATTTGCAATTTTTAAAATCTAAGACAACTCCTTAACACATAGCTTGAACTGATTGGTCTTTTAATTTGTTGTTGGAATCCCTCCAAGTGCTTGAAGGTAGTGGTCGTCTCCTTTACTATGACTGACATCATAATCTCCATTGTCCAATTTGATTGAAGACTTTTTTTTTAAGTAGTGGTTGCGACTAGCAAGTCTTAATCATGACTTACAAGACAATTTTTCATACTTGGAACATTTTACTTCAAATCAACTCCATTCAATTTCCAATGAGTTCCTAACTTAGAATCTACGTAGACAATACTTAAAAATGATGTTAGAACATTTCAATCTATATTATCAATATCGAAAGACTATTTTAACTTAGGTTTGACCAACCTAATGCAACATACCACATTCTCATTTAAGTTAAAGACCTAATATATACTTCTAAGTTCAAAATCAATATGTCCATGATCTCATCATTCACATTACTGACAAACACATTATAAGACTCGAAACATGGTCCTTAGGGGGTCTATCATAAATGAGGACCTTATCCCTAAGTGAGGAGTATGAGAATGCTAAATTTGATTAAAATGGTGGTGAATTTAATGATTTAATTATAACTAATTAAGATATGAAAAAATATATGAAGGTTAAAGATGTTAAGATATAATGAGAAAGTAAGTGTAAGTTAAGATGTGTAAGTAAACATATGTAAGAAATGATGATTAATGAACATGCATGAGTGTTGGCATTAGAGGGTTAATAATAAAGAATATGTCAGTATTATATGTGGAAGAAAGTTATGTCAAAGTACATGTTAAAAAGAAATGAGAGAGGATGTTGAAAGCTAACATATAAGCTAAGTTAGGTGCATGATCTCCGATGGCTACTAAGGTCTGTAAGTATGCTTAATATGTAATTAAATGACATTTTAATAAAGTGTTTTACATGTATTTTAAATGACAAAACACTACAAGAAAATACAAAAATAGCTATATGTTTTTATAGCTATTTAATGATTACTTAGTGACCAAGTTAATAGGAATTTTTTTTAGCAACTACATAGGTGTGAATTTTTGGGTGGCAACTACAAACTACTATGTTTAGTAGCTATTTAGTTGTTAAATAGTGACTATGTGTTTTGTAGTTGCTAAAAAGGACACTAAAAAATAGCATGGAGTAATTAATTTTTCGCCCTTAAACTTAGCTACTAACTTTTGTTAATCGCTATGCTTAGCTATTATAACTTATAGAAACTAAGCAATCACTAAATTTTTGAATGTTATAGATTAGCTACTAACTACTTTATAGTCGCCAAATAGTTGTTACCTTTTGTTAGTCGCTAATGTTAGCTATGACCTAGTGCAGTAGTTAAGTGCATCTAAAATTTTAATGTTGTTGCTTAGCTATAAATATGGTTGATAGTCGCTAATTAGCTACTACATTTGGTTAGTAACTAAACTTAGCCACTACATTGTTTAGGAGCTAATTTGCTTTTCATTAGTCACTAACTTTAGCTACTACTAGGTATTATAGCTAAATATATCTAAATTTTGATATTATTGCTTAACTAATGGCTAAAACTTTATAAAAGGATAGGGGTGAGCACGGAGAACATAGATTTCCGAATTGGACTAGTTTAATACTAAAATTGAAATATCTGATTTTTTTGAAAAATCTCTGAAGTGAACTGGACCAGAAATAAGTAAACATTATGGTTCTACAAATTTTGTGATATCTAAACCAAGAATTGGACCGAACTGTTCTATACTAAAATCAAACCTTAAAACCATATATATATATATATAAACTAGTTAAGTCTCTCTATTAGTATATATTACTAATAATTTGACTACTCTTTTTATTTCATAATATTTCCCACTGTTTTTAAAAATATATTCCAATTATATGTCATGTTTAGATTTTCAATGAAAAATTGATTATTTTTCTATTTTATCCTTATCAATAGTATTAGAGTAATTAATAAATTAATCATTTTGAGTCTTTCAAAAAAGGATAATTTAGTCATATTTATATATAAACTAGTTAAGTCTTTCTATTAGTATATATTACTAATAATTAGACTACTCTTTTTATTTCATAATATTTGCCACTATTTTTAAAAATATATTCCAATTATATGTCATGTTTAGATTTTTAATGAAATATTGATTATTTTTCTATTTTATCCTTATCAATAGTATTAAAGTAATTAATAAATTAATCATTTGAGTCTTTCAAAAAGGGATAATTTAGTCATATTTACTTTTTTATAATTAGAACTATTAAATAGTTTCTTAATTTGTGTGAAACTTTAAAAGTGACTAATACAATGAAATGGATAGAGTATTTATTAATTATTAATTAGTATTAAATATTAAATAAATTTAATTTAATATTTAATAGATAAGTTATTAGTCGTAATTTATTAAATTATTACTCATTTATTTTAATTATGCAAATTAAAGTAAAAAATATAAAATTTCATTTTATTTTAGCTTATAAATTGTAAAGTTTAATTTTTAATTTTTTAATAAATTAGAATAATCATATATTCGAACTAATATCGAACTGAACTGAATCGTTTCAAATTTATAAAAAAAAATAAAACTAAAAATTCGAAATGAAACTGATTTATTTATTTTTAAAATTTTCCAAATTTCACCCTGGCCTCCGAATTGCACCAAACCGTGCTCACTGCCATTCTCCTCCTCAAACGCAGACTCTTCACCCCCGCCTCTCCACCCTCTCTTCCCTATCGCCGCTTGCTCGGGCCTTTCCCTACGCCCTAAATGATTCATCGGACACCCATACGACCAATGCCCATCCTCCCCGCACGCATAGCACCGACTCTTATTCTTATAAACTCTCTTCTTGATGAACTCTGCCGCCCGGTTGCTGTCAGCCACGTTGAAGGCGGAGAGGTTGCGGCTGTTGAGGATCTTCTTGTCCATTTGTTTGGGCGGAGTTTGGTTTGGAGGCAGAGGAGTAGCGTTGCTAGAAGGTTTTGTTGATTTTGGTTTGGATTTAGAGTTTGGAGACCAAAAAGCTAAACTGCCCGTTAAAGCGTCTCCTTTTGCTGGTTCTTCTTCGGCTATGGGCATAACCACCACTATGTCTACAACATCCAAGATCAATATGGGTCTGTCTAATTTTGCTTTGTTTCCCCTGCTTTCATCTTTTTGTTTGCCTTAATTGATTGTATTCTGTTCTTAATAGACAAATTCATAATTAAACGATGCTTCTTCAGTATTGGAATTAGATAATTTATGAAAATTTTGATTGTATGAACTGTTGGGTTATTAGATGATTAGCACCCCTTCAGTTTGATTTTTTCTCATAAAAATTCGATTTTTGTCCCTCCAAAGACTTTGTATAGTCTAACAAAAAAAATTTTCTCTCTCTATCCATTGCATGTGTGATATGTTTATCAATTGTCGAAATGGGTACTCAAGCTCCTCCTTATCAAGATTATGCTCCTAAACCAAGTATTTCCCTTCTTTCTATCTTTTCTATCTTGGAGTTATAGTGCATTTTTGCAAGAAACAAAAACCTTCTCCTGTTGTTATTTATTTGTTTGCCAAGAACTTGGAATTGAGTCCATGAAACTAGTCTTATAGTCATTCACTTTGATGATGAAAACTGTGTCTGTAATTTCTCTGTCTTGTTTGTTCTTTGACATATAGTATAGCACATTCAATGCGTTGGAAGTACCCCGGCTTTATTCTGTTCATTTGACCCTTTTTAGACTTACATAAGTTTTTGGATTCGATTCTTTTGTCTTTTCTTATGATTTGGGCAAAATACATGTGTATCTATACACACGCTGCTTGCATCATTATCTGCGTATCTATCTTATAATAATTGGTTTATTATCATGAAGTTAATGTCTAATTTATTATTAATTATTATTTTCTTCCACCCATTTGTGTGTGGTGATGTGAGGAAATGTGTGGGGCCATCTTCTCAATTTTACCCATTTGGTTGGTAAACTATCCCTAGAATGGGCCACACATGTCCATTTATATATTAGTACTTATTTATTTGTTTATTATTTTAATATATTGAAGATAATAATCAAGATAAAGAAGGTAATCAACAGTATAAGTATTCTTTAAAAGTTTATAAAAAAAAAAATTGTGTATGGAAAATTCATTAGCGAGTTAGTAGATATAAATTATTGTTCATTGCATGTAGTTTAGGAGGTGGTAGAAATTTCTGGTTTAGTGATTTGTTTTGCACGCTCTTAAATATATATTAATTTATACTTGAAGCACATATGAAATAAATTAAAGAAAAAAATAGAATATTCTTTGAAAAAGAAAATATTTTAAATATTCTCTTAATTCGTTTGTTGTGACAGAAAAACATGAATATAAAGGCTGCATGTGTGTGTATAATATTCTACTATGTTAAAATTAAATATTTTTCTTATAATATCTTTTATGATTTCGGATACATGATGCATACAATTTGAATCAATTCAAACAAGAAAAATTATTTGGCAAAACTCAATATCTTTAGTGCATAATAATAATAATAATAATAATAATAATAATAATAATAATAATAATAATAATAATAATAATAATAATAATAAAAACTTATATTAATAAAAATAGGAGGACAAATAAGAGAAAAGAACGAATGTCACGTTGAGGTGTTGTGATATTGAAGTTTAACCTTAATTTCACGGCTCTCTTATTTTCAACGTTCATACTTAAGAGGTAATTAAGATATACAAATCGGGCAAGTGAAGTAGAGCGCATGCAAATGTCATTCCTTTAATGCCTTTGACAAATATAAAATGCTAATTACGTTTGGATAATTAGAGTGCTATAAATTAAAATAATATCAATATCTTATATTGCGAAATGGTAAATTAATCTACTAAATGTATTTTGTATATTTTTTTGATTTGTGAATTCGTAAATTATTTTTGGATGCTTCCAATGAGGCAAATCCTTCCCTCTTTGATTATGCTTAAATGTGTTAAATCAAGCTAGAGCAGCAGCAATAATCATGGAGCAGTTGTTGCTACTATTGCATTGGAGCTAGAATTTGCAGATGAAAATTGAAGCAGCAGGGGCTACTGTTGATGACAATAAGTGTTGGCATTTTTGTTAATTTTTTTTTTTTATGGCTTACACTTTAGTTGTTAACATTTGAATGTAATATTTATTAAAATTTGGTTGCAAGATTTTTACTTGATTTAAGCAAAGATTTTTGAAGCAATAAATCTTGCTTAAGTTCAGAAAAAGTTTATGTCGTAGTTGGAACTTGTTAAGACCATACTCTTGTACTTTTGTAAATAATATATATATATATATATATATATATATATATGAAAATGAATGAAGTGAGTCGTTAACCTTTTCTCTAAATTTTAGCTTCTTTTTATCAATTTTACACTCTTTAAGTTTTGTAAAATATCCTTTAAATGGTATCAGAGCAAACTGTTCTAAGAAACTTGTGAAGAAGAGAGAAACTCAGTGTGAGAAAATAAGAGAGTTTTTAGTCTATAAATGAGAGAGAACAAGTGAGTTAACCCCGCTAAAACAACCTTAAAACACCTATTTTCAGTCATGGCTTCCTCAATATTTTATGGAGCAACTCCCCTAACCTTTAATAGTAAAAATTACCATATTTGAGTTATCAAAATGGAAGCGTACTTAAGAGCATTTGAATGTTGGGAGGCTGTCGATAAAAGATAAGAACCAAATCCTCTTCTTGAAAATCCAACTCTAAATTAGATTAAATAGCACTCTGAAGAATTTGCCAATAGGCATAAGGTTCTCTCTCAATTACACACTACTGTAAGCGAAGTGATTTTCACTAGAACTATGGCTTGTGACACAGCAAAGCAAACTTGGAATAAGCTAAAGGAGAACTTTCAAGGAAGAGAGAAAACTAAGGAAATGCAAGTGTTTAAGTTGACAAAGGAGTTTGAGCTGCTAAAAATGAAAGATTCAGAAACCATAAAGGTGTATGTTGATAAAGTAATGAAGGTTGTTAATCAGATCAAGTTGCTTGGTGAAGATCTCCCTAAGAAGAGGATTATTGAGAAGGTAATAATGACTCTTCCAGAGAGATTTAAGGCCAAAATCTCATCCCTTGACTACTCTTGGGACTTGACACATCTCACACTTACTGAGCTTATCGATGCACTGTAAGCTGTTGAGTAGAGAATAACATTTAAGGAGGAAGAGAACATTGAGAATGTCTTGTTTGCAAACTAGAAGAAAGCTCAGCCTGCTACAAGCAATAACATGCAATGTAATGACAACAAAGGCAAAGATAAGAAGTAAGGTGGCAGTGGTAGGTACAAAGGAAAGAAGAGCAAGTTTCCCCCTTATCCTCACTACAATAAGAGGACTCACACTCAAAATTTTTACTAGTACAGACTTGGAGTACAATGTAGGTCATGCAAATAATTTAGACATGTTAAAAGAGTGTAAAGTAGAAACAACAAGCTCCACCTCAGTAAGCATAAGTTGTAGACAACCTTGAACCTCAGGAAGAAAAGCTCTTCATGATATTGGTTCATGAAGAATCTAATGCTGCTAGTAGTCACTCTCTAGTTTGGTTAGTTGATAGTGGTTGCACTCACCATATATCAAATGATTTGAAGAACTTTAAGGCTATTGATAAAAGCTACTTCTCCAAAATGAAGATTGGAGATGGTAATCTGCTAAAAGTGATAGGGGAAAGGTGTTGTTTCAGTAAATACACTCTCAAGTACTAAAGTGATATTTGATGTTCTATTTGTGCCTAAAATTAGTCACAACTTGCTAAGTGTTGGTCAACTGGTGGAGAATGATTATTCTCTATTTTTTAGAAAGAAAAGGTATGAAATTTATGATCCTTAATATGAAATTTATGATCCTCTTGGTAATTTCTTATTAGTCAACATGTTTAAAAGAAACTTCTTAATTGAATGGGAAAATGTTAAAATTAAGGCTTGCATCAGTAGTGTTAATGATTCGTCTCTTTGGTAAAAGAGGTTAGGACACTTTAATTATAATTCTATTATTGATATATAAAAGAAGAAGATGGTTGTTGATTTGCCTATTGTTAGTGATCCAAATGAAATGTGTAGAGTGTATCAACTTGGCCAAACAAACCAAACTCTTTTTCCTAGCTGATCAAGCATAGAGAGCAAGTGAGAAGCTCCTGTTGGGTGTTTTTCTTAAATCAAAAGACTGAGGTGTTAGATTGCTTTATCAAGTTCAAAGTTGCAGTTAATGATTTTTGCTTTAAGCAAATTAAAAGCACTCAGATCATTTAGTGGAATTGAGTATACCTCTCACCAATTTGAGAGTTACTTGTAAAAATGTGGCATTCACCACCAACTCACTTTAACATATACTCAACGACAAAATGGAGTTAGTGAGAGGAGGAATAGGTCAATCATGAATGTGGCTAGATGTTTGATGTTTGAAAAAGGATCAAAAGAATATTGGGTTGAAGCTGTCAACATTATTGTTTACTTGCTTAACAGATTCCCTACCAAGACAATTGAGAGTAAGACTCCATTGAAGCTTGGTTTAGTGTCAAGCCCAATATGAGCCATCTCAAGGTGTTTGGTTACTTGTGTTATGTCCATGTGCCTAATGTAAAGAGGGACAAACTGAGTCACAGAGCTCAAGTTGGAGTTATGATGGGGTATAATAATAATAACTCTAAGTCTTATAGAGTGTTGAAGGTGAAAACCAAAAAGATTATTGTTGCTAGAAGTGTTAAGGTTAATGAGGATGCTTCTTGGGATTGGCAAAATGGTGTTGCTATCAATAAGAATTCAATTGAGAATATTTTACCTTATGAACAAGCTGCTAGTGATGAAAAAGAATCAAATTATGATGAAGAGTTTGTTGTGAGAGACACCAAAACACTTTAAGACATCTATAACAGGTGCAATATGACATTTTTGGAGCCCCACTTCAGTGGTGCCATCAATTCTCCACAATGGAAGGCAGCAATGAAGGAGGAGTTAAAGATGATTGATAAAAATAACACTTGGCAGTTAGTGTTCAAGCCTAAAGGGAAGAATGTCATTAGTGTGAAATGGATTTTCAGGGTTAAGCTTAATCTATATGGTTCAATCAACAAATAAAAGGCAAGGTTGGTTGTGAAGCGTTATGCTCAAGAACATGAAAGAAATTGATTTCACAGAGACATTTGCTCCAGTTGCTAGATTTAACACCATTAAATTGTTGCTATCAAGTGCAACTCATAATAGCTGGTATGTCTTTTAGCTGGATGTCAAATTTGCATTCCTTAATAGAGAGTTAGAGAAGGAGATTTACATTGATCAACCTCAAGGTTTTGAGATGGCAAAACTTGAAGATCATGTGTACATATTGAAGAAAGCTTTATATAGCCTGAAGTAGGCTCCTAGAGCCTAGTATAACAAAATTGATTTTCACTTTGTAAGTTTGGGATTTGAAAGATGTTGAAATGAAGCAACTCTACATGTCAAGTAATCTCAAAAGCAAGTTTTGGTGGTGTCTCTTTACATTGATGACTTTCTTGTCACTGGTAGTAATGAGAATATGGTGATTTTGTTTAAAGAGGAGATGAAGACAATGTTTGAAATGAATGACTTTGGGTCTATTTCTTATTTCTTGGGTATTGAAGTGTTGTAAACTAGTCAAGGCATCTTCATTCATCAAAAGAAACATGCTGAGAGGAACTTAGAAAAGTTTGCAATGTTAAGTTACAAATCTATTGCAACACCAACAATAAAAGGTGAAAATTTTAAAAAAGAAGATGGTGCTAAGAAGATGGAAGTTGGTGTTTATAGAATTTTTTATTTGAAGCTTGTTGTATCTATCAGTTACCAGGCCTAATATCATGTTTGCAACAAGCATGCTTTTCAGGTTTATGCATTCTCTAAGTCAAACTCATTTTTTTGTAGCAAAAAGTGTCCAAAGGTATGTGAAAGGAAAAACAGATTATAGAGTGCTATATAAGAACTTTTGTCACACCAAATTACTAGGTTTCACTCATAGTGATTGGGTTGGGTCTAAGGATGACATGAAAAGCACCTTAGGGTTTAGTTTATGTTAGTTCTAGTATGGTGAGCTGGAATAGCAAGAAGTGAAGTGTGATAGCTCAATCCATAGCTGAGACAGAGTACATAGCAGTTGTTATTGCTGTAAATTAAGCATTATGGCTTAAAAAGGTTATTATTGATTTGGGTAATAATGAAGATGAAGCTGTAGAGGTGTTGTGTGACAACAAAATTATTGTTGCAATGGCTAAGAATCTAGTATTCCATGGCAACACCAAGCAAATCAAGATTAAGTTTCATTTCTACAGAAAAGTTGCGAATGATGAAGAGATCAAACACAGACATTGCAGGTTTGAGGATTAACTTATAGACATCCTAACAAAGCCTTTCCCTAAATCAAGGTTTGAAGAAATTAGAGAGAAGGGTATGCATTCCATAACATGTTTTAAGGAGGAGTGTTAAATCAAGCTTGAGTAGTAGCAAGAATCATGGAGGAGTTGCTACTACTGTTGCATTGAAGCTGGAATTTATAGATGAAAATTGAAGTAGTTGTTGCTACTGTTGATGACAACAAATGCTAGCATTTTTGTTGTTTTCTTTTATGTGTCTTACACTTTAGTGGTTAATGTTTGAATGTAATATTTTATTAAGGTATGGTTGCAAGATTTTTACTTAATTTAAGCAAAGATTTTTTAAGCAATAAATCTAAAAGTTGATCTACTAGTTAGAAGTTGTTGTTAAGACAATGCTTTTGTACGTTTGTAAACAATATATATATATATATATGTATATATATATATATATATATATATATATATATATATATATATATATATATATATATATATATATATATAAAAAAATTTATATAGTTT